>JAJQXH010000013.1:867500-925000 GCA_022343465.1 Oscheius sp. G VE-2021
TGTCGCAGAGCTGTTCCCTCGACCCATCGACGGCATCGTTCAAACTTTTGGTGATTCGAGGAGGTCTTCTGGGCGTGGAACACAAGCTAAAACGACGATTGAGGTATTGTTAACAAAGGACCAAACCTGACAGAAGCAGAAAAACTCTGACTCATCGGACGATTGGAATTCGGAACTGGAATCCGACTTCTTTGAAGACTTTGCTCCATTGATGTAACCATTGAAGACATTGATGGAGAGCTTCTGGGGACGGAAAAGGCACGCCTAAAAATTAGCATATAGTAAATTTTTTTGGCTTTCAGAAATGAGAAATTAACTGATTTTAGGAATTTACCTTTCAGAAAGAACAAATTGACTGAAGTCAACGGATTGATCTAGATTTGGAATGAAAGGGTAGCGATTTCCAAGGTTATCTGAGAATTGTTCTTCTTCTGGGTCATAGGCATGGCGATTCTAAATTTGAAACGATTAGATTGATGCAAGATGTTTGTTAAAATTACCTTGTAAAGAAAATCAGCGCAGATTCCCTCAGATTCGGATGTTTCGGAAGAAGAACACGTTGATTTAACATTGTCGGTGTGAAAGGAAATGTTTAAGGAAAACTTCTTAAGAGACTGAAAAAAGGCATTTTCGGTCAAACGCCATTAATTTTTTTTTTGTTTTTACATCAATGAGAAATCATTAAAAATGGTACCATATAAATTTCGCATTTCGGTCAATATGTTGTGAAAAGTTTTTCACGTTTTACCTAACCTGAAAAAATTTAATTTGAATGTGCGCAAACTCGGGCAGATCCCATTTTTAATTAATTAAAAAAACACAAAATTAGTGAAAATTAATTGTTCGGTTTGAACTTTCATTTAAAACTTTCATAACTTTTTGAGCAATACTTTTTGCAGCCACATATTCTTTTTGTTTTTGGATGAGTTTGAAGATTATTCGCAGCAGGACCCGCACGCAATAACCCTTTATCATTCAGACTTTGACGTCTGTCTCGAAAACTAGAAATTTCCAACTTTCTTTTTTTGTACGGAGTTTTTAATTTTTGAGCTACTTTCGCTCAAATTAAAGAGCTTGTAAAGTTAACTGAATATAAAATGATATTTTTGGCCATTCCAGGATGTGAATAATCGGGATTTTAACTAACTACATGCACGGTGTTTACGCGCCCGTTCAACCCATCGGTTTATCAACTTTTTGGTTAGGACATTCAAATGTTCAATGTTCCCGTGTTCAATGTTCCCGCCTGAAGAGACGCAGAAAACTCTGGTAGTCTGACATGGTAGCGCCGCGAGTTTCACACCCGTACGAGATCGGCGGCGGCGCCAAGACTAGTCCCGCTGCGTGCAGTAATGAGCACAAAGGGCAACTAAATGCCGCAAAGAAGTCTCTGAGGGGCCCTTTGAGCCCATTTTGCTAAATGCTCCTGATTTTCGCTCAAAAGAGGTTTCTTCAAATAACAAACTCACAATAAGTGCATTGCGGAAGACGGTCACTGGATCTGGGAGAGAAACAGAATGATGAGGAATGAAGTGAATAGGATAGGGTATGTGAATAAGGTGTGGCTCGGGACTGGCTGGTTTTCTCATTTTCCGACGAGGCCGCGTGCCTTTGGGTAAAGGCTCGCCGGTCCAAGCGCGTTGCGGGCGGGCTCGTTTTTTGAGCGAGACCTTAAATTTTTTTATTAGTTATTTTCTTTTTCATGGCATTTTACCTATTCATACCCGTCGCCGAAGGGGACCGCAAACGAGTTCTCATTGAAGGCGTTTGCGTTGCATCAATTGTGATATTTCTTTCCCGTTTGGGAGTAGGGCTTATCTAAAAATATCATTTTAAAATAGACTCTAAAGTGAACTAACCGATTCTAAATTAGAGTCCTTGACATTCACTTGGAGGCGTTCCACGCCCGAGAAAACTAAGACGTTCTCTCCACAGAAACGGAGAATATCCTCGTTCAGGATTGGCTCAGGACCGCTGTTACCTGAAAAATAAATTTTAAATTTTTAAAAGAAATTTCTTTGAGACAAAGTTTAACAGAATTTTCACGGTTTTCATATTTACTATTCTTCATATTTAATGAAAAATAAGGAAACTTGTTATGATGATAGTTTCTTTTTTCATCTTGCTCATGAAACCTAAGAAAGGGTAAACGCAGTGCACTCTACTTGTAAAAACTGTGAAAATGCTGTTTTAAATATCGAAGTCTGTAAAATAATGAGATTTAAATCAAATGGTTTTCACTTTTTTCTGAAGCTTTTAATGCGATTTTATAAAGACTTGTAAAAAATGTAAAATCAATTATGATTTCAAAGACAAGCACATTTTTGATTTTTTTAAACGAATTTTAAAACAACAAAAAAAAGGCAATTTAATAGGGTTTCCGAATTTAAAATCGGAAATCAAAAATATGTGTTTTAGTTCTATTTCCTTAGCTTCAAATTGGGCAAAGTCAACTAAATATCAAAGTTTCCGAAACTATGAAATTTGAACAAAACTGTTTTATATAATTTTTTGCGCTTTTAAAATTTTTTATCAAAAATAAAATTTTCAGAAAAAAAAAGCTTTAAAATGTTTAAATATTTGTAGTAAGTATTTTACATATAAAGTTTTAAAAATTTTAATGAAAGTCTCGATTTTAAGTTTTTCAAAGATATATTTTAAATTTTGCATATTCTGAGTGACACCGAAAAACGAGATTATTGCTAGCACAAAAATGGTTCTGAAAGGAAGGCCAAAATTGGTTGATGTTTTCAAACTAGGAAATTTAAACTAGCTATCGATTAACAAAGTTATTGCAAAATGAAACATCTAGGTTGTAGACAAAATCACACGAAATGTGTAGTTCTAGAAATCTCCCACTCAAATTATGCATACTGCGCAACATGATCATAGGGACTCTGAAACCAAAACCAGCTGTTTGAGCGCGCGAAAAGTAGTTCAAACGGCGTGACGTAAAGTCTCCCGCAAGCTATAGCTATAGTTGTAAAAGGTCTTCTGGCTTAAAACGGCTATAAAATACTTTTTAAGGGATTTTTGAGCTAGACTTCGTAAAAAAAATTATCAAAAATGTTTAAATATAAAGAAAGCTGTTTTTACTCACCGTGCATTGGAGGTTTCTCCATTTTGGAGAGTTTCCTTCTAGCTCGACTAACAAGTTCCCTCTCGAAAGTGGAGGTAGGTCTCGTCAATCCAGGATTTGAAATCTGAAACATCGATTTCTCGTTTTAACAAAAATTTGAAGAAAAATACTTAAAAAGTAAAACCTACTGGTCTCTTTTCAAAAATATCACTTGAAGGTCCAGCCTCACAAGAGACTCCTGAATCGGCGCCGATTGACCTAGTCAAGGCAGCTTGGTCGTCACCTGAAAACAAAGCCAACTTCGGTAAACAAGGTGATAATCTACCTAGGAGAATATTTTCCACAGCTGGGTTCTTATCGGCCGAGAGGGGACGAGCTCCAGGAAAACTCCAATTTCCGTCCTCTTCAGACCAGATGGCCCTTTCTTTGATACGATCGCGGATTGATTGAGGGACGAAGTTGTCGACTATCAGAAGTCTGAAAAATCAGTTTGAACTAATGTACTTTTAGATTAATTTATTAAATTTACGAAAAAAAACTATATTGAATGTATGATTAACAAGGGAAGCCATGAGGGGGGCCCTGCCAGTTTTTTATGCGCGCGTTTTAAGCACTTGAAATTATTTGAATGCGAATTAGAACATGTTCTTTTTTTAATGTATTTATTAAGAAAACAAAATAATTTTGAATCCGGCGGATCCGAACCCTCGATGTTTTTCTTGTAAGTCTGCCTGAATGTGAGGATACTCGGTCCTCCTCTTTCCAATCTGGCTAATTTCGGCAGTTATTTTGGTCTGAGTAACGATTAGATCAATGCTATACTGCAAAACACAAAATACTTTGTTTAAATAGTGGAATGGTGTGGTAAACAACCAATAAATTTTAAAAAAACGAAAATTCCGCAGCACATTGAAGGACTCATAGCATCGTTTCAGCTAAAAACTTTTAATGTTGAAAAATTTAGTTGATTTGGTAAAGGCAACTTATGAATACTGCTTTTAAACAGTGGAGTGGTGTGGCAATCGCGTCAATTACGGGAAAAAATAGTCTTTCCCATTACTTTAAAGAGCTAGTAGTATCCTTTCAGCTGGAAACTTTTAGGGTTACAAAGTTGGATAAATATGTCAAAACAGTACAGAATTGGGGATGATTGGCCTACAAGGTTGCACAAGTGGAAGAACTATTTGAGTCATGGATAGGTGGTATTCAGGTGGGCCGTCAGTCAGCGATTATGACTAACACATTCCAACATGTGGTTTCCGATGTTGAAAATGAGGGGTGTAAAAACAAGATCATATGGTGTTTTGGCATTATATTGGCTGCAATAAATAAAAAAGAAACATATCATACTCGAACCAATTCGATCACATTCACACACGCACATACATACACACGTTCACACGTTTTCAGGTTAACAAACGTTCACAGACACACTCACTGACTCACTTATTTACTCACTCACTCACACTCACTCTCACACTCACACACAATTTCACACTCTCACACATTCACACACTGACACACTGACACACTCTCACTTTCACTCTCTCACACTCTCACACTCACACACTCACACACTCGCACACTCATACACAAACATTCACACTCTCACACACACTCACGTACATGGCGAGATGCCAAAGACTAAATACTATTGAAAACTCTATTTTGCTCTTTTTCTGCTCGAAAACACCCTGCAAATTTCTATAATCCGGACATTTGGAGGAAGCACCAAGCGGCGCAGAAAAAGCAGCAAAATGTCATTTGGACGCGAGATTACAACAGAGGAAACGTGGAGCGTTTGAATAATGACCAACTGGCTGGCATTTCGCCGCAAAGTCGTGTGAGAAAACAACTGCGTTGGTGGGATGGCGCAGCGTCGATCGGCCATTGAGCAAGCAGATAAGGAGAGACGGCGGAAGTCTGAGCCCATTTGGGGAGAAAGAGGGCCGATAAATCATGAGAGAAGTTATGGTTTTTTTTAAACTACTTTTTTTATTTAAATAATTATTTTATAAGCCCAAAATTGGCTCCGGTCCGTATTTCCTAACAGAAAAACCTCGAGGGTTCGAATCGGCACCAAGCAAATTTTTTTTTGCGCGCAATTGAAAATTTTTTTTGCGCGCAATTAATTGATAAAAGAAACACATTAATGTATCTTTTCCAATTATTGTAAGTGTTTTAAAGAAATCAAAAAAGATGAAAAAAGTAGTTGAAAAAAGAAACATATGTTCCAGTTGAGGGTTGAAACGGTAGAAAAAGTAATGCGCCGTTGCAAGAAAGGCCGCCCCATCCATCTTGATAGGAGGTGACGCGTGCCCAAGGACGCACCGCAATCTGAGACATCTGGGAAATGATTCTGGACAGGTGAAGCTATTCTAGGAATTGTTGTCAGAAAGAGGGACCCCCCTTCTTAAGAAGTAGAGAAGTTATTTTTAAAGTGAGGGTGAAAACTTCTAAGTCAATTTATAAGTGATGAAACATTATTGAAACAGTGAATGAATGCCTCAAAAGAACGGGCCAAAAAGGGCTAGGACACAGCTGCTTCAGCACGTGAAAAAAGGAATAACTATTAAAAATTAAACGTTTTTAGCGTTCAAAAATCGTTGGAATGAGTGACAAATTTGGAATAAAAACTTTTCATAAATTTGTTTACTAAACATTTCAATTCAAAATAAAATAAAATAGAGATTTGTAAAAAAGGTGAATGTGGAATAAACAATTTCATTTCTGAGTTTTTTTTTGAAAGCGTATAAAACCATAGAAAAGTACACTATAAAAAGAGATTTAAAGTAAAAGAACATTTCTTTTGTTAAAGATACTAAATGTTTTCAGGTTTTGAAAAAACTTTTGTTTGGTCATGGATTTTATAACAAAGTGGAAAAACTATTTTTTTTTAAATTTGCATAAATAGAAAGAAAATCATAGATATTATGAAAGGAAGACACTTATATTTCACAAAACCCATACCATACCTTTACGAAACTTATTTTTTTAGTTTTAGGTAACGGTAACTTTCGTCAAACTCAATCCTGATGAATGCTTTCAATAAGTCTTTTGTAGTTGACAAACACTATATATAACCAATTTTAAGTTTTTACCGAAAATTTCTCACTATTGCGAAAAAAGCGAAAAAAGCGCAGAAAATGTTAAAATTTTTGGTTCTGGTATTTTTGAGTTTTTCGACCCAAGACATATGAGGCAAAAAATTGGGCCATACAATCAAAACGATCTTGATAATCAGAGGAAAAATTAAGAAAATTTCATACTTTTTTCAACATGATCGATTAAAGGGACCATCAGTCTCCTTTTCAAACTTAGATTGACCTTTATGCTAATCAGCCCAATTCAATAGGGGTAATATTTTCCGACATCGCTCCAATCAACGGTTTTTCATAAAAAGGCTGATGGTACCTTTAAAGGGTTAATCCGGCACATTTTTTACCTTTCCAGTTTTTTTTTTGGCTCAAAAGGTTCACCTTGGCGTTGAAAACAATAACCGTTACTTTATTTTAAACAAAAATGGCCAAATTTTGAGAAAAGTGCTTCCAAACAGGCAGTTTATGGCCAAAAGTGCCGACAAACGCCGACAAGCAATGGAAAATGAAGACCAAAAATTAGAATAACGTGAAAAATGAAAAGGTGCCGGACTACTCCTTTAAGAAAATGAACAAAATGGGGGAAACTAAGGATAAACCTAGATTCGAGTTTGTAAAGTTTGTAAAAAAAAATGTCTGCTATTAAAGATCTGATACTTTTTGTGGTACTCATAAAAAAGTTAGGGAAACAATTGCGAAAGTCAGAAATTGGGATTTCCAGCAAACCCACACAATACCGTTACCAAACGGGAACTATACACCCGTTGCGGAACAGGCTTTGCCGTGTGAAACGCTATTCAAAGCTCTGAATAGAATGGTATGGTGACCGACACGCCGACGTGGAATGGAGGCCGGTTGCGCTGAAGGAAAACAAACGAACACCACGCATTATGTGCACGTTGGGGCTGATCAAACATGTCTCAGCCGTGCATTTCACGGAAGCTCAAGGTATTAGGGGGACAAATGTCAGAACAGACAAAAAATTGGTTGTGGGGGGCGGTTGAGGACAGAAATTGCGCAATTGCGGGAGAGAGGCTGCGGGAGGTGACCCCGAAGGGCGCGCAACTGCCGCCACTCACGCCATAATGATACTTGATGGGGTTATATTGCATTAAGGGCCGGGGAATATGCACGGACGAGGAATTACGGCACAAATGATGCAAGTCCCGGGTAGAAGGAGGGGGGGGGGGCTCAATGATTCGATCAGGTGACTGAGGATCGGGTTTCATCAGTGGTGGAATGAGAGGCTTTGGTGTTGCAATGCCAGATTAATGATTAACAGCTTTTAAGAATTAATTAATAATTTTTAAAAACGAAAAAGACTGAAACAAACGTAAAATTTATTTGAAATTTAAAGATTGAAACAAACGTAAAATTTAAGCCGCACGAAAACGCAGCTAGAGGTGGCGAGAGAGTGTGGGAAATGGAGAGACACAGATTTGGCGGCAATTCAAACAGCAACTTCCCAAAATTTCAAACGCTTCTGAATCGGTTCATTTTGATCCAAAAGTGGTAATAGAGGTATTTTTCGGATTTTATCACAAAAACCGTAAAATATCATTATGGGAATTACGGTTGCCCTAATAATTATGGAAGAAAAGAGTTAGTAATCTTAAAAATAAGACCATTTAAAAAAGAATATACAGTTTTTTTGGTTGGCGACTTTAACGAAATCGTGTTTCCAATTTTTCGAAGTTTGATTTTTCTTTTTCGACCATTGATTTTTCTGAAAATCAGGGATGTTGGTTTAAAATAAACAAAAAGCATAAGATTTGCGCTCCCGGAGTCGAACTAGGGACAATCGGCTTGGTAGACACGTCAATAAACAAAAAGCAAACATTTAAAGTCATTTGAAACCAAAGGAAATACATACTGTTAATACTGGATTAGTGTTATAATTCGAACCTTACTGTTAGTGAGTTAAACCACGCCTTGAATAATCTTCACTAAAAAAACTACATTATGGACGCTTGCACCTTAAAGCACCCTTTAAAAACCCGCCTGAAAAGATGCAGAAAACTCTGGTTGTCTGACATGGTAGCGACGCTAGTTGCAAACCCGTACGAGATCGGCGGCCGCGGCAAGGGTAGTCCCACCGCATTCAATAATGAGCGTAAAGCTACACGTCTTTAAGGAAGTTTTTTTAACCTAACGAAATAGCCTGCTAATTAGATAAACCTACTTTAACTTAAGCTCCTTGTTGATTTCAGAAACATCCCTCTCCAAATCTCTCCTTTCCTGCGAATGCATGATAGCCGCATCGTTAAGTTCCATCCGGATCTTTAAAAAAACTGTGGTCTCCTGTTTTATGGAAGGCTCACTTTTCGAAACTTCAAGCGAAGTTTGGTCAACTTTTTGCTTTTCGCATCCACTTCCTGCTGCAAATTAGTGAAAGTCTGATGAATTTCGGCAGTGTCATCTTCTTGTTTTTCCAACTGCTGCAGGACCTCCCTCTCTCTTTTCTAAAACGAAGTTAGGGCAATTAGAGAAGGGGAAGCTACTTTCTGTTCCGCCAATTCTATTCTTCGTTTTTCCAATTCCATCTGCTGTTGTCTTGTTTGATCTACCAAATCCACTCCTCCAAGTAGTTTACTCTCCATAGCTTTGATTCTTTCGAGAACTCTAGCCTGAAATGATTAAGTAGTTTTAAAAACAAAAACATTGGAGTTGACTCAACTTTTTAAAAGATGACACCCAAGAGAGGATGCAAACATGCACTGACATGATTTCGATTCACTCGCGCGACAAAAGGCAAAAAGCGATTCCATTAAATTGGAGGTCGTTTTCGGGAACTCTCTTCAGCAGGATACCAATAACTGATGTTTCTGCCCCATTAACTTTGTCTCTGTCTGTCTTTCTCTCTCTCTCTCTCTCTCCTTCTTTCTCTCTCTCTCTCTCTCTCTATTGCTCTCTCCCTCTCTATTGCTCTTTCTCTTTCTCTCTCTCTATCTCTTTTTTTTCTACCTCTCTCTCTATTGCTCTGTCTCTCTCTATCTCTCTCTCTATCTCTCTCTCTATTGCTCTCTCCCTCTCTGTTGCTCTTTCTCTTTTTCTCTCTCTATCTCTTTTTCTACCTCTGTCTCTATTGCTCTCTCCCTCTCTATTGCTCTTTTTCTTTTTCTCTCTCTCTCTCTTTCTCTCTCTCCTTCTCTATTGCTCTTTCTCTTTTTCTCTCTATCTCTCTCGATCTACCCCTCTCTCTATTGCTCTCTCCCTCTCTATTGCTCTTTATCTCTCTCTCTCTATATCTCTCTCTTTCTACCTCTCTTTTATTGCTCTCTCTATCTTTATCTCTCTCTATTGCTCTCCCTCTCTATGGCTCTTTCTCTCTCTAGCTCTCTCTAGCTCTCTTTTTCGACCTCTCTCTTTATTGCTCTCTCTCTCTATCTCTCTCTCTCTCTATACATCTCTGCCTCTCTCTCTCTCTCTCTCTCTCTCTCTCTCTATCTCTCTCTCTTCCTACCTGATTCTGCCTCTCCTTCTCAAGCTGCTTTTCCCGTTCCTCAATGCTCCCCATGATCCGAACTCGTTCCTAAAAGGGTCGGATGCAATGTTGTTCTTATCACATATTCACCTCTTTCACCAACGTCTCATCCCTCATAACCTTCTGTCTATCAGCTTCCAGTGACTTCTTCTGCACCCGAAAGTAGTCGTCCCCCCTTTCGGGATCCTTCTTCCCCTTCTTCTGCTCCAACATTCCTCTCAACCTCAAAATCTCTTCCTGGAATTCTCTTAACAAAGCATCCTTCGGGTCTTCGTTAATCCTCGGCTTGTTCTTAATATTCTTAGCCCTGTTTGCATAACGCAAAGTTCCTTAACATCAACTTTAACTAAGGCCTTATTGCTAACTAACCTAAGGTCTCCTCATAATTATAAGAAGCAGGACCAATACAAGCGACCATTACTGTTTTTGAGTTACCTCCCAAAGAATCTAAAAGAATTCAATCGATAAATCATTAATAGAATTATCGATTACCCTGCAACAGTCGAGTCAATTTACTATCCCTGTAAGGAATGTGGGTACTTTTCCCATCAACCAATGCGGAAATAACATTTCCCAGAGCAGAGAGGGAGAGATTGATTTTAGTGGCCTCCTTAAACCGTTCACCTGAAAAACGTTGTTTGTCTGTTTTCGAATGAGATGATTTACATACCAGTCGCTCCTGTTTTTGCCTGTCGCTCACTTCCTGCGAGGTCCACCAGATTCAGTTTTCCTACTCTGTAGGGTTTTATGTGGTTTTTTTAAGATTTTAACATTTTCCTACCGAATGTGACTTTCTCCTGTCATATCGAGATCGCTGCATTCGACTGTGATAGTGAAGATGGCGTGAGAGCGACTGGAGTGTTCATTCATGTTGGTTCGGCTGAAAAGATCGTGTGAATATGTTGGATGCAATCCCATTCAAAAAAAATGCCCGTGGGCGAATCCGATCCCTCGTTGTTTTTTCCCGTAAGCGGGCCGGTCCTGTATACAATTTTTCACAGCTTTTCTCAAGGGCCGGGCTTTTCATGAAATTTGGGTCGGCCCGGCCTGTTGGTCCGTCAACCCCATAAATTACGAACCACACAACCATGGTTCGATCCTTGTCGGTGCACATACTACTTTAAAGGGAAAGGACCGCGTAAAAATAATTTTTCTGATTTTGTAAACAAAGCCAAGATCTCATTCCGAGGATTCCGAAATATATCCCTTTACCTATTTTGGATAAAAACTGAATCAATTTAGGAGCGCTTGAAACTTTACAGAAATTATCATTTGAATTGCCGCCAACTCTGCGTCTCCCCATTTCCCACACTCTCTCGCCCACTCTAGCCGTATTTTCGTGCGGCAAACGCGTATAATGGCCGTGTAAAAAAAACGCGCCCATTTTGCAGTCCAAACAATATAAAAGGGGTATGTTTCAGAATCGTGGAAACGACATCTATTCAATGAAACAAATGTTAAACTATGAAAAATATATTTACGCGGTCATTCCCCTTTAAGAAACTCTAAATATGATGACTATTTAACACAATTTAACTAACCTAACACAATTCAACTAATTTAACACATTATAACTAATTTCAAACGTAGAAAAATGCGGCCTTCATAGACTGGGCGGGCCATTTTTGCCTTTGAAAACAGAGCTAGGCCAAGCAGAAAGATGTTGCCCACATATGTATGTTTCATGCATTTTTCAAAGAGAACGAACTTTTAGGGGTTAAAAATGGTAAGAAAAATGGCATTCAGGGGGATTCTTTTGTAAGTTTCTTTAAAGATTTTGTTTTGTCTTTTTTACCCATCGCGGGCAGCACTTGTCTGCTTAAAGGAACCGTAACATTTTTAAAAGTTATTTAACATGCAAAAAAAGTGTTTTGCATGTTTGCGCATGTTCATTTTCCCCATAAATTTCAAGGCTGCGTCCACCAATCCTCATAAATGTATGTCTGTTTAATCAACTTTTTCGTTTTTAAGAAAAAAAGGATTTCATCTTTTTCGCTGAGCCTTTTCTTTTTTAGAAACGTCTGCAAACCGTTTTTCGTCTCCTTTTTAGCTTTTTTCAAACACTTTCTGTTTTTAAATTTTATAAAAATATAAGATAAAAAAACTCTTACCCAACAGATCGATTAGCGTTTCCCACAGCCATCACTCCATGAATCTCCTCCACTGACTTGGTCAAAAATGATGACAAATCTTTTACATAGACTCCTGACTAAAATTTAATTTTGGTTTTTATTTAAAATTTTCTTCTTTCAATTAGTTAAAAAAAGAATATAAACTTACATCAGGCCGTTCTTTCAGTTCAAGTCGTAAACTAGGATCTTTACTTAATAGGTCTCGAATTTCTTCCTGAAATTTTTACAATTTAATTATATTTTTATAACAACAAACTAACCTTGTAAATTTCCATATAACTCGCTCTGACTAGATATTGTTGGTTTTTGGACTTTGCAATATGGTCGAAAATATGCTCAAAGCAATTGTAAATAACTCCTCGCTCTCCAGGGGTTGGTTTTCCTGAATTTGTTAAAATTATGTTTTACTAATTTTTCGGAATATGGCGCATTGGTTCAACCGTTTGCTTAGTGAAAACGTTTGTTGGTTCAAATCCCCTGTAGGTGATAATGAAATTTCGGCTGTTTCACCGATTTTGTACGGGTTTGAGTCGTAATAAGCGAGCAGCCGCCGAATTTCATTTTTGTTAGAGACGCAGAGGAAATTCAGGCGTGTAAACGGAATACATGCTAGATGGAAAGATTCGAAAAGTTTACGACGCTAAGGTACACTACGGTTGAGACCCCTTGAATCTTACAACCTTATTATTAAAACTTCAAACTGCGTTTTTATTAAATTTTTTAATATTTTTCAAATTTAATAAAATAAAGCAATATTTAAAACTAACCTTCCATAGTATAAGTCTTTCCCGTTCCAGTCTGCCCGTAAGCAAAAATTGTGCCATTAAACCCGTTTAATACAGAATCGACTAGATCGCGGAAGCTTTCATCGTAGAGATCCGTTTGTTTAGAACTGAAAATTGATTTTCAATCTTCTTAAGTTAAATAAATTAAGTTATAATACATGTTTTAGTTTTTTTTTTAAATAATAAAACTAACCTTTCATTGTAAACGGAGTCAAAAGTAAAATCTTTGGAGAGATCATTAGAAGAGGAGGGTTTTAATTCAATGACTCCTCGTTCTGGATTGCAGAAAACAATACTGAAAACATAGTTTTAAATTTTAAAAATAACTAAATAAAAAAGTACCTTTGGTGGCCTTGAGAGATCTCCGTTGAGCTAAGGGGTCGTGATCTTACAATGACCCTAACTGCCTCGTTTTTTCCACCTCCAGCGGTTTTAGGACGAACGTCGCTTACCATTTTCACTGAAAGCTTGATTTTTGAAAACACTAATCCAAGAGGTTTTTTTGGTTTTAAGTTCGCTGAAACCCTTAATAATTTAAAAAGTAGTTTTGTAAAACTGGAAATTTTTGACAAAAACTCGAAAATTGTTTTTACTGCTACCGAAAATTTCTCTGAAAACAGAAAAATAGAGATTTACTGAAAAAGGAAAAAAAAGTTCGAGAGTTAATAGTAATTTTTTCACTTTTCATTGCTTCTAAATCTAATTCATCTTCATTTTTATGATAATTTTGTCAAGACCACTGTTAAAAAAGGCATTTTTATAATTTTACCTTTTTAAACTTTCTTTTTCCTTTGTACCTACGTTTATACAATACGTACCAGACAGAAGCAATATGCCGAAGAGTTTGAATAGGTGACACAACAAATCCGCGGTTTAATCGAATTTCCTCTTTTCATTCATACCAACCGTTCGCTTTCAGTGGTTTTGTATATATCTATCTCAAAACAAAAATGTTTAACCAAGCACCAAGTTTAAATTGTTAACATATGCATTCAACCAACAAAATACCAAAAACAGGAAACGTTTCGAAAGAAAAAATGCTGCAGAGTTTTTACTTTGATTTTTTTCTCCGTATTTTTGAAGTTCTGGTTTTAAAATTTAAAAGATTTTCCAAGCTCCAAATTGTTAACATACGCTTTCCAGTAGCAGAAAATCTTAGAAACTTTTCTCTTTTCCGAAATAGGCTTTTTTTTCTTTCGAGTCTCAAGTCGGGTCACAAGCTACATTTTTTTGGTTTTTTTTCTGTGTACTCTAGGAAAACTTTATCTTTTTAATTTTTAAAAACACTGGCCAACTCATTAAACTTCTAAAACCTGTTTTATTATTTTGCGTTAAGTAAATGTTAAAAAAATATTGACAGTTTTAAAACGTGGATGTGCTTTCTTTATTTTCCCTTTGTTTACAAAAATACGTGCCAGACATGAGCACTGAACTATAAACGATGAAAAAGCAGCCAACAAAACGGTGCTTTGATCAACATTTCTCTTTTAATCTGTTTTCTATTCTTATTTCTCTATTTCCCCACAATCTCGTTCACATTTGGAAGTTGTCTTTTCCCTTGGAAAAAAACAATAATTTTCTCAGAAACGAAAACTGCAAAAAAATATCGGCGACAAAATGCAATCATTGAGTTTTTCTCAGAATTATGCATTCTTGCATTGGCAATTGGAAAAAAAATTGTTTCAGAGATCAGGTTTTAATAATAGACACTTTTACAGTAAACTTGACTATTTTTCCGCTTGTCCTAACGAGGTCAAATTTTGAGCCCAACAAAAGTTCAACCGGATAAATGTATTTATCGGCACGTGATTATCGGAACGAAGTGTCCTCTTTTGATTCTGTCTCTATTTATCAATCAGTTTTTTTACAATTGTCTTTATTTATTTTAAAGGCTTTAAAGCCATCAAGATAGAAAGTTTTTAAAATTAAAATCAGAACTTTTCAAAGAGGTTTATAAAAAAAACAAAAGGAAACCGATGCTGAAAAGTTTATGTTACATTTTCTTTAACAAAATTAATTTTTATGGGAAAAACAAGGATCAGACAGTTTTAATGGTTTCTAAAATTGATGTTAATCTCCCAAAAAGTTTTAGAAAAAAAATTTAAACTTTAAGGCGTTTTCCTCTTTAACGATCATTTTGCTTGAAAATGGCGCAAAACGTTTGCTGAAAAATATTACAAACTTTTTATCATTATGAGACCTTTTGAAACGTATTTTGAGTTATGGGTTTATATAAGGATTGGCCAAGGTACCGTAACCCGGGCGCCCGCGAAATAACCCGGAACGAAAAATCGGTATTCCCCAAAATGTCTTACGATTAGAAAAAAAGTTTTTTAAAGGTCAACTAAATGTTAATGACAAAGTTTGAGCTTATACTTTGTGAAACGGGTGCACTACCCTCATTTTAAAATTACGATTATAGCACCAAAAATATAAATGTGACTATTTATGTATCATATTGGTGATTATACAAAAGTATTTATTTTGCGTGAGTGAAGAGTATAATTTTTTATAAAATATTTTTTATGTGTATACTTATCTTTAGTTCGTTTTCATTCTTAAGAAGAGTTTATCAAAACACATTCCATTAATAATTACTGTTGTTTGAAAACGGAACCCTAATAAGTTATGATTGCCGGCAATTTCGATAACTGCCTTTATTTTGTGATTTATTACTGTAATATCGCTTTATAAACATTAACTTTCAATTTAGAAAAACAATTCTGGAGTTCTTTTCATCTTACAACAAAGTTCATAAAAGTTCCAATTCAAAACTTATAAAAACTGGGTCTTCAAAATAGATGTTTTTTCTTGTTCAAAAAAGGTGTTTGCGGTATTCAAATTTGTTCAACTTTTGTTTAGAAAAGTTTAGCAAAAGTTGAATGAAGTAGTCGTATCAAGCGGAAGATTATAGCTTTATCGTGTGGCTTTGGCTTCAATTGAGAGCCGTTGCCTGGCGATGAGTTTTTTCATAACATTCATGTAAAACACCCACCTATCTTTTTCCGGAGAGATTAAGCTGACTTCTAGACATGCCGGAAATGAATAATGACGCGGAAATCGCTTGATTATGCGTTAGTGGAAAGAGAAAAACAACGAATCCTAAATGTAAACAGGAAATAGAATGTATTGAAGATGTAAAAAATCAATTAGAGAATTCTAAACATTAAAAAATTGACATGGGCAACACTGTTACATTTTTGAAGCAAAAAAAAAATTAAATGACGCATCTTTATTGGTAGTTTTTGAACTCATCTTGGGTCCCTGTTTGCTCATTCTTGAGACAAATAAGCTAGATTGGAACGAGCAAATAGCACAAAGAAAATTATTTGCTTAAAAAGGGGGCACTTTTGAGAAACTAATGAAAAAAATTGTAAAATGTAAAATTTAATTTTTACCAAAACAGGGAAACAGTTATATCTGCAGTTTTTTATCAACTAATCAAATTTGGACACAAATCAGGACTTTTTTTGGAGAAAGAAGAAAAAAAGTACATCCACAGACGTAAATATGGAAAAAGTGTATTTTTAAAAAAACCAATTCTTTCTTTTAGACAAAAATCTTGTTGTAAATTTCTATTTGAAAAAAAAACAAAATGGAAAAATGGACTCGAATTGCAAAATAATTAGTTTTAACGCTAAAACCACTGTTTTTGGTTCAAAGTTTCAGAAATTATCTCATTTTCCCATTTCATGACACCATTTCCCAGTCCCACTCAAAGTGCCTAATGAGAAAAAAGTACTGCTAGGGAAAGTAGTGGAAATGAATTTTTAAATACAATTTCTTCGAACTCGAAGTTTTACATTTTAAATTTCGGTTCTATAAAATGAATTTATTTTTCAATAAATGTAGATTCAAAAACAAATGAACTTTAAAAATATGGTTAAAAACATAAAATAAAAAAAACACTTTGTTGTAAAAATTTGAGTTGAGGATTTTGATAAGCGAATCGAAAATATAGCAATGTCTAATTTTTTCCTTGAAAAAAGTTAAGATTTTTAATAGAAATTTAGATAAGAATACTAAATTTCGGCAGGATGATTCACTCTATGATTCATTTGTAAGAAAAGTGAGTTGTAAATTGAGGGACTAAAGTCATCAAAGTAAAAAGAGGATTATAAATTCATCTTTTTTTCAATTAAATTTTCAGAAAATTTAGGAATATTGAATGTAAATACAAAAAAACTCAACATTTATTTGTAAGAAAAGATTGAATCATAAAATACGAGAATAGTTAAACAACAAACGAAATGTTTTGTAAAAATCATAATTTGAAATTTAAAAGTTGATTCAGAATTTTTTTCCAAATTGGTAAATCCGTTTCTTAAAAATAATTTCATAAAAAAACATTATAAAAAAATTTTCCACAGTATAACAGCTTCTTTTCAATTGCTGAATTTCCCATTTTGAAATAGCAATCCAGGTGAAATAGGAAAAATGGTGAAATAATAAAGTAAATGTACTGAATAAATGAGAAATTTCTAGAATCAATAGCAGAAATGACGAAATGAAACGTGTTCCGATTAGAAACATCTGTTTGTATGGTGTCAGCGGCGTTTGCACTATAATTGCCGGCGGAGCCACCACACAACCAAGGAGGCCGAAAATCAATAACGGGGCATAAACGGGAGACGCGCTGGCCTCGCCATCGGGTCACAATATCCGGAGTCTGCTGGACTCGGGCCGTAAACAAGCTGGGATGCAACTCTCAAGAAGGCCCGTTGAGGGGAATTCCGCGGGAGGGAAAGGAATGCGGCGTGGGAATTAATGTTTATGGCCGCGTTCGCCGCACGGTTATTTGAATTGCCCGGAAAACTAGACAGAAATGGAAGGAAATGCGACAAAAGCCATAATATACTCACTCATTAACTGAAAACTTGGGATTCTGAATTTTTGCCTGATTACTCCAACGTTTTTTTTTATTAAATTTTCATTAAAACTTTATTTTTAATTTTCATTTAAAGTTTTCAATTTTTATTGGAAAATTTAAAAAATTAAATTGATGGTAGATTCCGGTTTTTGTAAAATATTTTTTTTAAATGTTTAATTTAATCTGATTTCAAAATGTGAGCTTAATGTGTCCATCTTTATTGAAACTGATTAATATATTTAAAACATTCAATGAATTTTGTGAAAAACTTAACCATTAAGTTTTTCAAAACGAAAATGTATTTTTTTAATTATCAAAATATCGCACATTTCTAAAACCTTGCTTCACTTTAAAAAAAAGTCTGGGCCAAAAATTCTTAGCTACCGGGGCCGGCCCCACAAATTCTTCACATTATTTCAAATTGTTTTAAAACTTGTTTTAAAAGTAATAAACATGTAGAAGTAGAACTTTGAATTTGAACCCTCCCGTTTTAAAATTACGTTGTAAAATATACAAATGTATCTGCTTATTTTGAAAGGTAGTTCCCAAAAAAGGCCAAAAAACACCTTTTTGAATTTTTATTATTCTTTACAAAAAAATATTAAGAAAGTAAAAGATATGACCGAACCCTCGATTTTTGTGTGGTTAGCGGGCCCTGAGAACATTGGCCCGATCCAAGTTTCTGCCTCTTTTGAAAAAAAAATTTGAAAACACCAAACAAATTTTCTGAAAAGTTGGTTTCCAAGGTTATGCGTTAGTTGTTGGAAGCAGGCAAATTGTTTACTTCTGTCAAAGGGCGCAAATTAGAAAATCTGAAAATATTTATAGAAAACAACCAAAAACAAATTGACAATAATCATAAAACGAAAAACACGTCCACACATGTTTACGGTTGCACA
This sequence comes from Oscheius sp. G VE-2021, assembly GCA_022343465.1. Taxonomy (NCBI): domain Eukaryota; kingdom Metazoa; phylum Nematoda; class Chromadorea; order Rhabditida; family Rhabditidae; genus Oscheius; species Oscheius sp. G VE-2021. The sequence goes on from JAJQXH010000013.1 coordinate 885,848, forward strand.
AACTTTCGTCCATCGAACAAAGCATTCAACAATTGCTGGTTAGAGTGTTTGCAAAACTTTTGTCATCCGCAGGATTCGAACCTGCGCCCTCCGAAGAGGACTGCGACCTGAACGCAGCGCCTTAGACCACTCGGCCAGACTGACACACGGTTGGCCTGCGCGCTGCTCCGCTTTCTACCAAATTTTTGTTTTGATTATCTTTTCTGTGGTTTCACCAAACCTCCAAAAATTCATTCCCCGTTGCGCATTAAGATATGTCTCATCTGAGTAGCCTAGGACTGCGAGGACAAGAGAAAGAATAATTTTTCAATCCCAGACAGCAGGGTGACCTACGGTGTTTGATCGTTAGTTGCGGAAACCCAACAGCTATGTGTGAGTGTGTAAATTTGTGAGTGCGTGAAAATCTAATTTTACTTTTTAAAGTATGAATAGATTTTCACGCACTCACAAATTTACATGTAAAAAACAAATTCAGTTTTTTCGTCTATTTGAAAATAAATAAACTCTTTGTCCCTACGATGACACCCCCTACGACGTTACGTGGCGTATTGCCACAAATCACTATGGAAAAGACACTTTTTGACTTTGTCTGCCCACGGTTGAGGCATGTCACAGTCTGGGTCACAAATCGGGCGCTCTAACCGACCTACAGGTGTATCCATACTTCTCGAAATTCCTAATTCTTGAAAAATGCTAAATTTTTGTCAAAGTTATGAAGTCGACCTTAGAATTTCCAAAAGCATAATGGTGTTTTTCACAACTTAGCATTTTTCCCAAAAGTAGGATTGGCGATACAAAAAAAATAATTAAAATTTTACAATTTGTATAAAAAGGCCGCTTCGTCAGTGTTTGAAAATTGTTTCAAAAACTGTTTTTAACACTGTTCATAAAACTAAGCAGTCTTTTATTTAAAACAAATCATTATTTTAGACATAGTTTTAAAGCAGTTTTTTAAACAACCTTTAAAACAGAAGCTGCGGTTTTAAGAGAGAGATTCTGACAGAATCGAGGGGTACATGAAACTTTTTGCTTTCGATTGAGCTAAAATTTTGTGTGGAGACTTTCTATGAACAAATAAACATATTCTGAGACTTTCGAACCCCTTGCCCGGTATTGAAGTCATCGAATATGACTTTTTCAAACCTCTGTTCACAGTGAAGATTTCTTCGAAGCATCTAGATTTCTTCGATTTATTCTTTAAGGGACAGTCAGGTGCCTTTTCATTTCATTATGATAGGATACGGTCGGCCATTTTGCATATTCAATAATGCTAAATTGTCTCGCGCACTACTCATTTTCCTCAATGTCTAAATCCAATTTGAATGCCACTAAACGCAGGACACATTGACCGTCCAGGCCATCCGCACTTTCTGCGGATGGAAACCCGAAATCGGCTACTTTGAGGTTGAATATCTCAAAAACTAGGAATTTCCGACATAAGGTCCCAAAAAGTTTTTTGTACAGCTGAATTTTCTCTTTCATATGAGACAAAGTTGCAAAAGCCACCTGACTGTCCCTTTAAAATTTTAGATTTCTTCGATTTATTCTTAAAATGCAATTTCAAATCTCGTCAACAGAACAGGTGGTGCGCGAATTAATCACGCCCGTTCACTGCGCCCGAACATGATCCTATAATTACCACATTGGAATTGACCCCTATCACTAGCAGCTGGTCGATTTACCTACCGCACATTCGATTTTTATCATTTCATCTTTTTAAATACTATTTTATGCCTAAAATTTTTTCCAGATTGTTGACGACATTCAGGTTATTTTTGATTACTAATTCCATTTTATTGCGTATTCACTTGCACAGCTGCAATGACAAATACCAGATTGGGCCTAACAAATAAACAAAAGGTAAAAACTAATCCCAAAATAAATTTTGGTCAACAAAGTCAACTGTTTTGATCCTAAATTTCTTTTCCCCCCCCCCGCAAATTTGTGCTATTAATACGATGTTGTTATACATAAATATGTATAAATTACCTAATATAATTGTTTTAAATAATTGATACTGAATTAAGCTACGCCCCTCTTTGGCAGTAGTGGTTTTGGCCAAGAACATGTATTTTTAATATGTTTTTTTTATTTTTACGATTTATATTATAAATTTCATTTTTTGTTTAAATATTCTAATCTTATTATTCAAAAATACCACCTACCACGTTCTGTCTTGTTTTCGATGCATTTACGTAGTAGGCTCAGACAAAACAGCGCGACTGTTATGTTTTTCAGCTGATTTTGGTTTACGGTTTCAATTCCAGATTTTATTTTCAGCAACTTGGCCGTTCTGTTTTTATAGTTTTTTTTTAAAACCAAAATGGTTAAACAAAGTTTTTCAAATATTTCGATTGTGATCTCTTAAAACATTTTATCGACAATTTGGATTATTTCAATTTTTGCATTTTCTGGTAAATTTGTCGATCTGTCTTTTTAGTTTAAAAAAAAGTTTGAATCAGTGGAGTGTTGGAGTATTAGTGCTATTTATAGGTGCTTCTAACTATATACTGCTACTGCTTTTCCGCTGCTAACAACTGGGGTTTTTTAAAGATTTAATTAAAATATTTAGTTTTATTTGAGAAATTATTAGCCTTCGAAAATATGAAACTTTCGCATGATATCTGGAATTACATATATAGTTTTTCAATTTCAAAAACCTTAAAATTTGCTCACTTTTCAGGGGCCAGACCGGTTTTTTTTAAACTTGGGCTTGACTATTTTTGTATTACCCAATCAAAACTGTCAGACAAGGTTTGATTCCGATTGGTGCACTTCATCTTTTCTTAACTTTTTTCAGACTACATCGACAGTAATTATATTAAATAACAAGTTGTTTGCTAAAAACAACAATCTAATTTGCCCTAAAAATCGATTTAAACATATTTTAAGTTGGGAACCTATTTAAGTGTGTTTCAAAATATTTTTACAACTGGACGTTCACGTGTTTTCTTTAAAAAATTTGGAAACTACCATATCCAAATTGAACGCTATCGTTGGACCTACATATGTGAACAAGAGCGGTCAAATCATTTGGTCAGTGAGTCAGCAGCCGCACACCTGCATGATTTATCGCAACCTTTCGTTGCTACACCTGTGCATAAGACGAGATATCGCACAATTTCAATGTTATTTGCTTATTTCAGAATCTTTGGAATAAATCGCATTCTTAAATAAATCGCATTTTTGCAAGCCATTTAAATCACAGAAAGGAGCTGAGATTTTTGTAATTTTTCTTCTTCAATTCAATCCACTTTCGAATGTTTGTATTTTTGAAACCCATTTCTTTTGCAGTTGGTTTTACAATTTCCTTTAAATTAAGAGGGTATCGCATTTTCTTCTTTTTGAAGACATTTGATGTTTAAAACAAAACACGGAAAATCGGTCACGTTGAATTACACATGTTTACCGTGACTGCACAAAAAGAAGATGCTATCTTCAACTCCACATTTGTGTTGATCGCGTCGACCTGAAGGAGCACAACATTGGCAGATTTTTATCACAGTCGATTTTTGTTTCCTTTTTTCCTTTCTTGAATTTTTCAATTTTTGAAAAAGAAAAAAAGAGAGTGAGAGAGAGAGAGAGAGAGAAACACAAACAGAAACAGAAAGAGAGAGAGAGAGAAAAAATAGAGAAACAGAAGCAGAAACAGAAAGAGAGAGCGAGAGAGAGAGAGAGAGATTGCCTTCTGACAAACAATGCATCTCAATTGCCTATATTTTCAGCAGAACGCCCACAAAAAATTTTCTGCATCAAGACAGTTGGGTCTAAAATTTGCCGGTTGCCAGAGAATCGCCACAAACCCGCAATTTTTTCAACTTCCCACGGTTTGCAGCTCGTTTTATGTCCCGTTGTGGTCAATTTTCCTTCAAAGCTATTCCATAAATATTCCCACGATTCCGATAGACATCCATTGTGCGTCGTGATTCTTCCTTTGTTTAATCGACACGCAATAATTTCCCTTTTACAGTACTTTTATAAAAAAAAGAGTGCTTGCACTCGGCAGCTGCAGAAATATAGGCCTTCAAACAGACGATAGGTTTTTCTCTCTTTTGATCACGCTTCCTGACTGTATTTTCTGAAGTTTGCCTATCTGTGCCTGTGATCTCTTTCTCTCTCTCTCTCTCTCTCTCTCTCTCTCTCTCTCTTTCTCTCTCTTTCTCTCTCTCTCTCTCTCTCTCTCACTGTCTCTCACTTTCTCTCTCTCTCTCTCTCTCTCTCTCTCTCTCTCTCTTTCTCTCTACAACTCTCTATCTCTCTATCTCTATTTCTATTTCTATCTATCTCTATCTTTATCTCTATTTCTCTATTTCGTCTCTCTCTGTCTCTCTCTTCGCTATCGTCTCTCTCTTCTCTCTCACTTTTCTCACACACACACACACACACACACACACACACACACACACACACACACATCAAATCCTTAACTCTCCATTTGCTGATTTTTTTAAATTTGTTTTTCTCAACAACTGTTATTGAAAACGTAATTTAGTAAATTTCAACAATTGTGATCTGGAAAAATAAATTTATAAACGAATTTAAGATGCCAACCGCTCATACTGAAAATTTTCGTTTTAATTGCTCCTATTTCCAAAAAAAAACAATAAAAAATCCAAAAATTTAAAGAAAAAAACCAAGAAAAATGTTTTTTTTTCGAAATCACAACGCAAAACATTAAATCATTTTTTCAAAATCATTATACTTGCAGCCTCAAAGTTTTATTCAATATAGCCGGTATCCAACGGACCATCAGCCTTTTTCACCAAGATTAAAACTGCAGTTTTTTGTGCAGAATATCTCAGCTTACATGGGGAACCGCACCAAGAACTGAAGCCAGCTTTAAAGTACATGATAATTGGTCATGTTAACAGAATGATAAGCTGCCCTTATCACTAGCTAACACACAAGTTGGACAGTGTGAAAAAACGTCATTTTGAACCATCTGGGAAAATATATTGGGATTTCCTATTTTTTAAAGCTTGTATTTTTTTAAACTTCCTAAAACTAAATAATAATTATTAAATAAAACACATAGATTTTCTTTTAAAAAAATCATTTAAATGGGGATGATGCTCCTATTAAAGGATAAAGGGCTCAAGCGAAAGCACAGAAAAGCGGTAGATCAAATGCGGCGACCAGACAACAGACGTTCTAGAAAAAAGCGGTTCCTGTTTTATCGGAAGAGCTTGTCCGCCGACTATGACGAAAACGGGCTTTGATCAACCGTGCTGATTTTGTGACTATCCAGACAAGGAAATTCGATAATACCAAAAAGTGACTACTTCAGACGGCCTTTGGTCGATTGTGCTCTTTTTGTGACTCTGATTCAGATATGCAGATAGGAAACCGATAAAAAGATCAAAAGTGAAAAAGTCGTGCGAATTTTGTGTCTTGATGCCGAAAAATTCAGACTGAATGCACGGAACTGCTTTTTGATAGATTGAAAAGATAAAATAGAACCACATTCATCCGGCACTCTCTATAAAAGAGACTCATTGTACCGTGTCTGTGTGTGTTCGGGTGTGTATTTGCGTTTAGTGTTTGAGTGTGTGAGTGTGTGTGAGCGTGTGTAAATGTGGGAGTGTGAGAGGTGTGAATGTGTGAGTGTGTATGTAAATGTGTGTGAGTGTGAGAGTGTGGAAATGTGTTTGTGAGTATGTGAGAGTATGTGAGGGTGTGTCAGTGTGTGTGAGTGTGTCTATTTGTGTGTGACAGCATGTGTAGTGTCTGAGAGAGCGTGTGAATATGTGAGTGTGTGCGTCTGTGAGTGTGTGACTATGTGTGAGTGTGAGAGTTTGTGAATGTATGTGAGTGTGAGTGTGTGAATGTGTGAATGTGTGAGAGTCTGAGATTGTTAGAGTTTGATAGTGTGTGAATCGGTGAATGTGTGATTGTATGAGTGTAAGAGTGTGTGAGTTTGCAAGTATGTGAATGGGTAACTGTTTTAGTGTATGAATGTGTGAACGTGTGTGAGTGTGAAAGTGTAAGAATGTAAGTGTGTGTGAATGTGGGAGTGTGGGAGTGTGTGTGCCTATCACTTTATCAAATCAATATTTTTATTTCTTTGTTTTACCATATTGTCATAATTCGTCATAAGTAATTTTATTATTGTTTTTTTTCTTTTTTTTAAAATGCAAAACCAAGTGTCAATCTCTTCACTCTGTCCAAACAGTTTAGATCGCATAATCCAGCGAGAGTTTGTTATTGAAAACATGCCATTCTCGTCTTCAATTGACCTCCCTCCTCCCTTTTCAATCGACATTTCTTTATATTCTTTTTATTCAGTTCATTTAGATGCTCAATATTCCACTTCTTACGTTAATAGGATGCTCTGCTATGGCATTAGTCATGTTGATGTTTAGTGGGAACTTAGTAGAAACAGGGATTTTTACTTCACTTGCATTGCCTATGCCAAGTACATTTTTACCGTCTACTTCAACAGGTTGGTTGAATCAAATATAAAATAGATAAAACTATTTTAGGGCGCCCATCACAACCGAGATGTGTCTTACCCAGATATGATTCGTGGAATAGTGAAATTATGGCGGTAGTAAGAGAGCAAGAGAGAGACAGAGACAGAGAGAGAGACAGAGAGAGACAGAGATAGAGAGAGAGAGAGAGAGAGAGAGAGAGATAGAGAGAGAGAGAGAAAGAGACAGAGAAAGAGAGACAGATAAAAGAGAAAGAGAAAGAAAAAGAGAGAAAGAGAAAGAAAAAGAGAGACAGAGAGACAGAGAGACAGAGAGACAGAGAGACAGAGAGAAAGAGAGACAGAGACAGAAACAGAGAGACCAAGAGAAAGAGAGAGAGAGAGAGAGAGAGAGAGAGAGAGAAATTCTCCTCCAAAATGAACTTTTCAGTATGTCAATTTGCGGAATGGCGAGCCAAAAACTTGTACAACTGATTTTGAAATTATAACCGAGCTCAAAAATGGGAAAATCAACGTTCTTTCCAAGAATCACAATTGTGAGGGAAGGTAGATCAAAACTTAAAATCAATACTCAAGGCCTATTAAGATGTATATACCGAGACAAGGATTGGAAAAACACTCAAGGAAAGTGGCAGCCAACAAATACAACCTTTGACTGTGACATAGTTGAGTCAAGATGTGCTCCAACAAAGAATGCAACTGATTTTTCTTATGAAATGATTCATACTCAGATCATCCCAGTGTGAGTTCTTTTTCAGTTTTTGTTTTTCTAAATTTTTTAAGGGGACCGCAAGGGACTGTTTTTGACTTTTTCTCAAAATGAAGACCTTGAAAAGATATTTTAAAAAATTTATAAAACTTTTTGGTTTCAACAGCATCCTCTTGTAGAAATTTGCTTCTGAAATGCAATGTTTGGTCTTCCCAGGCGGCAGACACTGAATAACCCATTTTAACGAATGCCGTGCACGGTGTTTACGCGTCCGCCCAATCAATATTTTTTTCGATTTTTCGTCGTAAATTTCGAATTTTCAATTCCCACCTGGAAAGACGGAGAAAACTGGTTGTTTGACATGGTAGTGATGCATGTTTCACACCCGTACGAGATCGGTGGTCGTGGCAAGAGTAGTCCCGCCGCATATGTACCGTAATGAGCAAACTAGGCAAACAAAAGTCGGAAAAGATCCCTTTAAAGAATTGATTTTTCAAAGCCTCTTTTCAATTTTTTTATTGAATAGATATCGTTTCCACGATTTTGAAACATACCCCTTTTATATAATTTGGACTGCAAAAGGGGCACGTTTACACGGCCGTTTTACGCGTTTGCCGCACGGAAACATGTCTAGAGTGGGCGAGAGAGTATGGGAAATGGAGAGACGCAGAGTTGGCGCCAATTCAAAGGACAATTTCCCCAAAATTTGAAGCGCTCATAAATCGGTTCATTTTTATGCAAAATGTGTAAATGAGGTATTTTTCGGAATCCTGGGAATGGGATCTAGCCTTTTATCGCAAAATCAGAAAAATTATTTCTACGCGGTCCTTCCCCTATAATACGGTTCTTCTTTAAGCAGTAAATGCCATTAATCATAGCGTTTTTATCAATCATATAAAATTTCAGAAAAACAAACAAGACAAACGAGATCAAACCAGCCAAGAAACAGTATAATGTGTTTGTCTTTCTGATAGACTCAATGGCAACAAGTCAGGCTGATAGGTAGTGTTTGTTTAGTTTTCTTCAATCATGATCTTTGTTCAGAAACATTCCGAAAACAATGCGCTATCTGGAGAAATCGATGGGAGCGGTCACATTCCCTTACATAAACAAAGTTGGTCGGAATAGTCGACCAAATGGGCTTGCGCTTTGGTTTGGTGAGATCAAAAACAGAAAAGTTTAAAGAAAATTGAAATTCAGGAAAACAAATCGAACCGATTGAGAGAACGGCATTTGGATTACCGACCATTCCGGTTGATCTTGGGTGGAAGCAGTCTTGCGACATTTATATGGACAATTTCACATCGATCTTTCAAGAGTATCGAGATAAGGGATATAGGGTATGTCAACTTGTTTCCTTTTTTGTTAGTTCAATTGTTAAAGCCTGTTTTTCCAAATGAGATTTTTGCCCAAACTTTGTCAAAAGCCTTTACTTGACCCCAAAGCACATTTATAAGATATTTAGGTCTTTATACATTTTTATTACCGGGTTATTGCATGCGTGTCCGGATTGGTTATAACTTTTCTAATTTACTAAAACATGGGTACTTTTTCAAATTTCTCGTAAAGCTGGAAAAGTTTGTAATGTTGGTAAACACAGGTTTTTCATCATATGAAAAACTAATGGACCCAACACCGAAAAAGCGCCATATTTTAGGGATATATGTAGATCAGTTTTGACAAAGATACAATATTCCGGCCACGCGCGCAAAAACCGGGAGAAAGTCAAAAAAACCTAAAATTTTTCGGAAATGTGCTTCAGGGTAAAGTAAATATGTATGATGAAGTTTGGCAAAAAAAACTTTCTTTCGCAAGGGTGCACTACCTACCCTTACATAATTAAAAAAATAGAAACAAAATTGTTTTGCTATGATTTGTAAGAAAAACATGTTTTTATAATAATCTTTAAAATAAAAGGTTTAAAAAGTTTACTACAAGTCAAATTTAATTTCAGAAAAAAAGTGTAAAAAAATTGAACGCAAACAGTTTTTTTTCTTTTCGGGATGAAACTAAACGGGTCCTGAAGTTCAAGATTTTTCGTTAGATCTGGGAAAAAAATCACACCAGCAAAAAATGTTAATTTTTCAACCACAAAAAAGTATGCTATCTTTAGTCTGAATAAAGTTTTGTTTAACAATTTTATAAAAAATATATATATATATGGTTTTAAATAGCCGAATTTTTTTTTTGCTAAGGCGCTTTTTCATTTTCTAAACTTCAATTTCGGTCAGCAATTATAAAAAAGTGGATCAACACAGTTTTTCGAACAACCTGCACTGCGTTTACGCGTCTCCGACCGGCAGAAAATGAAGTTCGAAAAGAAAAAAACCTGGTTCATTCCACCCAACTTAAAAATTAATCCCAGTTTTCTTTATGTTACCTTTTTTTAAATTTTCAGACTTTCCTCGCCGACGACTGGGCAAAAGGAATGCTCAACTGGCCGAACTGCTACGGGTTTGAACACCAACCAGTCGACCACATCATGCAGTACGTTTCTCAATTTCTCGCCCAAAAACCCAAACTTCAGACCATTCCAAATAGAAGTAGAAACTAAATCAAGTGTTTTATACAATACCTACACTGAGAAAAACTGCATTTACATGCACAGAGATGTATTGAAATATCAACAGCAGTTTATTGATGCCTATAAAGGTGACCTACTTTTAAAAATGATAAAAATGTAGTTTAAGGACAACCAATGTTTTCTTGGATTTGGACAAGTTTATTGAGTCATGATTATGAAAGTTCATCAATGAGGCTTGATACAGATGTTTTGGAAGCTTTGGTCAACAATAGGGAAGTGGTTAGTTTTAAAAAAGTTATTTTTTTTTGTAAAAATGGAATTTTTAGTTTGATAATAGTTTTGTCATTCTGATGGGAGATCACGGTCTGCGATTTGGAGGCGTGAGTCTCTTTGTCTCTCTCTCTCTCTCTCTCTCTCTCTCTCTCTCTCTCTTTCTCTCCCTCTCTTTTTTTCTCTCTCTCTACGACATCCTTCCTTTTAGGTCACCAACACAAAAGTTGGAGCCCTGGACGTTAACAACCCTCTGCTTACCATCTCCGTACCGAAGGATCTGAGAAATTCATCAATTATCCACACCTTGATGGATAATGCTCAACAACTTCAGACTCATTACGACACAAGGGCGACCCTCCAAGATATAGTCAATGTAAATAGACGTTTCAAACTGTAATGGCAAGTTATTTTCATTCAGTTCCAACCTGAGTCTAACTTCACCGATCGAGAATACAAGAAGTTCGAAGAGAATCGTGGGCAATCTTTCTTCAGAAAACAAGTTGGAGAACGGTCATGTAGAACTCTCTATATTCCATTTTCTTACTGTATTTGTGAAATGCAGCAAGAAGAGTTGAATGTGTGAGTTTGAATTTTCCTTTATTTTCTTCTCTTTATTCTCTCTTTCTCTGTCTCCCTCTCTGTCTCCCCTCTCTCTGGGTCTCTCTCCCTCGCTCTCTCTAGCCCTAAAATATCGACCTCCATTAATCATACATATGACATTTATAGTTTTTTAATCACTTAGTAAAAAGCTATCCTCAAATATGTTCAAAAGTTTATTTATAATTTCTGTTATTCAACAACAACAACAACAACAAAAACAAAAATAACAAAATCTGCGTGTCTCAGAAAAGGATGTACGCAATGAATGGCGTACGTGAATAAAAGTTGAATTATACTCTTTTAGCGTGCCAACTAAAATATCAAGCAAATTTTGAAGTTTTACCAAATTTTTAAAACTATAAAATCGATTTTTATATACAAGTCGCTAAAATGTTTTCAATATGAAAAAGACTATATTTGCCAATTATACGAATTTAAGAAAATTGTTTTCAGCAATTCTACCGAGGTGGTAGAAGTGGCAACTGCCGTGATTAACTCAATTAATCAACAGCTCAAGCGAGAAAATGTCACTCATTTGTGCAACACATGGACTGTAACAAGAGTAAGTTTTTTTAAACTTTAAAACATTAAAGGGACTGTAAGGAACCTTTTTGACTTTATTTCACATTAAATAGATTTAAAAGTTATTCAAGAAAATATACAACACATTGGGGTTTAAATACGTCGTTTTGTAGAAATCTGCACTTAAAATGCAATTATTGGCCATTCCAGGCGAAAGGCACCTGTGGATAACCCATTTTAACGAACTATGTGCACGGTGTTTACACGTCCGTACCATTCATCGATTTATCGAGTATTTGGTAGTCACTTTCGAATTTTCAATGTTCCCGCCTGAATGAGACGCAGAAAACTCTGGTTGTCTGACATGGTAGCGCCGCAAGTTTCACACCCGTACCAGATCGGTGGCAGCGGTAAGGGTACCCCAGCCGTATACAGTAATGAGCACTATAGAAAGAAACAAGCCGAAAAGTGGTTTATACGGTCTTATTAATTTACTTTAATTTTTAATTTTTTTACACGGTTTTTCAGCCTTCTGCTATCTCCGCTTACCTTCCTCGAAGCGAATTCAGTGCCTATTCCATCACAGCCGGTGTTAGTGCCCCCTACGACAAGGCACAGTTCCGGGTAGGTAATCCTCTTAAATTCAAATTTTTTTCTGTTTTTCAGGCAGTTGTCCATAAATCAGAAAATGGAAATTTCACAGTAGGGACCTTAGATCGAGTGGACACCTATGGAAAGAGAGGCCACTGCGTGAGAGGAGATTTGGAGCAGATTTGCGACTGCAAAGAGCAGAAGAAAGACTCTTCTTAATCGACTTTCCGGTACCGTACGGGTTTGAATTCTGGTCATTCAAAGTTTTATCACATGTTTTTAGCCATATTTACAATATTAATAAATTGTTTGATTATAAATTGGACTCGGGGGGTTTCTGGACGGAAACGGGGTTGGAGACTGATCGGGGAGGCAGGCGGTTGGGATGGAGGAAAGAATCGGTTTCTTGGGGATTTGGGTTGTACATCACTGATGGGCGAGCTGAGGAGCGCTCGTAGTTGCTGCGGAAGGACATGGAGGAATCTGAAATGAAGAAATAAATTTAAAATCTAAGAAAACAAATTAAAATTGAAAAAATCGAAAAATTGAAATATCAAGCGTGTTCAGCAAACTCTAGTGATCTATTTTCCGAGAAAAAACTAAAAACTAAAATTTCAAAATGAGCAAACTTTTTAGAAATTCAGATCTACAAATTTTTTTAATCCAGCGTTTTTTTTTTTCGAAAAAAAATAAGCAATGATCACTTCCCTTGTAATCGCCAAAAATCTTCAAGATGCAAAAATGCCAAATTTGTTTTTTTTAAACTCAGTTTTTTATAAAACTTTAAAGCAACCTATTAATTAAAAATTCAACATGTAAGTATTTGAAATATAGAATAAACGTTAAAAATTAAAAATCTTATTTTGAAATTTTAAAAAATCCGAAAAATTAGTTTGAAAAAAAGCCTTTTTCAATAAGGCCGAGTAACCCTTAATTCAAACAGAATATTCTTGCAAACATTTTATCGTAAATTTTCCATTACACGGTGTGTTCACTACCCAAGTGTCTGCTGTTAAGATCGTCGGACAGCCGCACGCGTCTTTCACGCGAGCGGTCGGCCAAATCAGCCAATCAGAGGCGGCCAATGCCTGAATGGGCGGGGCCAAAGGGGCGGAGCCAGCGAATCGCGGCCTCTGATTGGCTGATTTGGTCGACCGCTCGCGTGAGAGACGCGTGCGGCTGTCCGATGGATTCACTTGCTGTTTTGGCTTAACTGAACATGCCGTGATTAAAATTACGATTTAAAAAAAACAAATTCTAATAAACTTTTGAGGAAAAGATTTGGATACACCGTAAAATTAAAATTAATATTTATCATTATACTATGCGCATATTCAAAATTCACTTTCGTCGAAACATTGAATTTACACCGACGAGAAAAATTTAAAATATGTGGAAAATCGCATTTTCTTTAAATTTAAAGCCAATAAAATCAAAAATCAAAATAAATGAAAACTAAAAATTTGTTTCTAACCGTTCAGTAAGGTTGTGTAAAATATTATTAATTGAAGGAACAACAAAAATTGGCCATTTATAAGAATCTGCCGAGATTAAAAAATCTTTAATAAAAAATCATTATCACTTAAAAAGTTTTTTTTAAAATTTGCATTTGTTTTTCTGAAACAATAAAAAAGTGATGGGCCTAGACGCTCTCTCGAAAAAAAAGCTTTTTATTAAGGGTTATCGCAGGCGCGTCTGTTGATTGATATTGAAATTTACGCCATAAAAGTCAACAATTTTGCTTATTACTGATTAAAATCTGAAAAAGCAGCCCTTTTCGGTGAAACGAAAACTTTCTATGGAATTCACCCAAACCCGGATGCACCTGCAAAAAATTTGTTTCAAAATAACCGCCACGGAAAACACTTGATTTTGACAAAATACTAGGTTCTTTTTTTAGCAACTCACCAAATTTAGTGTCTCCTAAAGAGGCTCTTGTACTTTTCGACCTGTGAGATTTCTGGGCCCCCGAGAAGTTATTCTTCGAAAATCTTCTCATTTCATCATCGGTCGCCAGCCACCGGAAGCCTAAGAGTTTCCTGAGTGAAACTCGGAATTGCCTAAAACGGTGATCATTTTCCAGACAAAAATACTCCTACTTTGACATCAACATGTAGATGGCGAAAGAAATGGGATGCACAGTCATGATGATGATGTTTGCAAGGGCTCGGAGATAGACATCGTGGAGGAAATCGAGGTCTTTGATTTCGAAGTAGGATTGGAAGTTGACCATGAGAATTAGAATTGTGGAAGGGAGCCTTAAGGTCAGGGAAGTTAACTTCAACGGGAAAAGAAAAGTACCTTCCAACCAGGAAAAGAATGATGATGACTGTGAGCATCACAGTTGTGTTTCTGGAAGCCCGGTTTATGGTCTTGTGGCGATTGATGGTTGAAACGTGGCGGTTGTCAGTTCCACTGAAAGAGAGCTATTTCATATCATTTCTTCACATCAACATCTCCTCACACACTCATGTTATCACGTCCTTACGTCCTCACATTCCTCACCCACACAATCAAGAATGCTGACATTCTCCCATAACAACCCTCCCGCCATCATCACATGTTCACACCCTCACATTCTCACCTCCCCCATCCACAGGTCCTCCCTTCCTCACATCTTCACGCTCTCACATTTTTATATCTTTTTTCTAACATGCTCCTCTCTTCCTTACTATCCTCACATGTTCACAGCCTCACATCCACATCCTGTCACATCCTCACCTCCTCACAGCCTCATATCCCATCATCCTTACATCACATCAGACTGATTTACTCACATTCTCACCTCATCACATCCTCACGTCCTCACATTCTGAGCTTCCCACATTCAGATATCGTCATATCCTCACAACCTAACATGCATACATGCGGACCTTATCACAATCTCACGTCCTGACATTCTCAACTCCTCATCGTTTCGCATTTTCACTGAGACAAACACACACATAACAATTCTTTCTCAAATTCTCATCTTCTCACTGTCTTCCTCACACACATCCTCACTCACATCCTCACACATAATTTAGCTGTTTCATACTCTTCTCTCCTCACGCTCTCGACATAGTCACATTTTCCAAACTTCCTCACGTCCTCACATTTTCACTGTTTTGCATCCTCACCTCCTGAAAACCACATATCATCACATCCACATTTCCTCACTTCCTCACCTTGCAGCTTCCGTACATCCTCATATCTTCACATTTTCACACACGAACATTTTCACATTCTGATCTCCTCATATCCCCACATTTTAACATCCTCATTTTCTCTCTTTACGATTTCCTCACATTCTCATTTACTCACATTCTCATTTCCCTAACCCCTCAAAGCCTCATCTCCTCACATCCTACCTTTTCACATGCAAAAATCCTCACATACTCACTTTCACACATTATCATTAACTTCTCACAAACTCACGTCTTCACATCTTCACAGCCTTACAACTTTAAGTTTATGTAACATCACATTCTCACATTCTCTCTTCCTCACCGTTTTAGGATTTTGTTTCCTTATATTTTCACACCCTCACATCCCGAAACCCTCATATCCCCATCACCTAACTCACACACAAAACTTACACAACAAAAGTCTTGTCATTTGTCCTCACAGCCTTGATCAACAGAAATGTGATAACCAGCAAAAATACAGAAGGCACTAAAGTAATAGCGACACGGAAAATGTCAAACATCTAAATTTTTTTCTTTTTCTTTTTCTGGAAAAGAAATACCTGTGACAGAATCCCAGTCCCAATAGAACGAGTAATGGGTGAGTATCCAATAAAACAACGAGCTACCCAAAATGATTGACCCGGTTGCTGAAAAATAATAAAATTTATAAAAGCAATCTAGAAGAACAAACCGAAGTAATGCAGAAGTGATAGATTGTTCTAACGTCGAAGGAGAAATGAACTATTGAGATTATGATGGAAACCAGAAGGATTATCTTGGAGACATTTCGCATTTTCTTCCTTTGACACCAGTGAATAGAGTTCAGGGGGTACTGGATGGCGATGAATCTGAAATGAGTTGTTTTAAAGGGTATAATGGTTTGAGTTTGACAGGGCACATCATACGTGATAAGTGTGTAAACGCAGGACACACGAAACATGAAGCCGCTAGTTTGAACTGCGTAAACGCAGGACCAAAAGTGAGAACTGCGTAAACGCAGGACAGGCCAAACGTAAGATCGCAAATTTGAACTGCGTAAACGCAGGGCACACTAAATGTTAGGTCGAAAATTTGCACAGTGTAAATGCAGGAGACACCAAACGTGAGGCACCCAAAATTTGAACTGCGTAAACGCAGGGCACATCAGACGTAAGCCCCAAAAATTAGAAATGCGTAAACGCAGGGCACACCAAACATGAGGCCGCAATTTGATCTGCGTAAACGCATTACACATTAAGCGTAAGGCCGTAAGTTTGAACTGTGTAAACGCAGGACACGCAAAATGTGAGGTCCCAAAGGCCGCAAATTAGGAATGCTTAAACACAGGGCACACTAAATGTAAAGCCCAAAAACTCTGCTGACGCCTGTCAAACGCTTTTTAACCTATTTTTGACTAACTATGCTTTTTAAACCCAGGTAATAATATATTTCTTGATCTGTGTTTTTATCTCAATCGATTTAACACATATTTGCATAAAAACTGCCCCCTTACACCAAAAATCGAAAAAAAAACTCACCTCTGAACTCCCAGCAAAAGTGTGAAGAAAGTAATGAGTGTATTGAAAAAGAAAGGCAAAATCTCCATCGAAATCTTAAAATTTTTCCTTTTTTAATCCAGATAATTGAAATACCTTCTGTAGATAACAGAGAAACACAGTCTGATTGTAATCCTTCAAATGGCCTAAGTTATAATAGTAAATTGTGAAGGGGAGTGGTGAAATGGCCATGAAAACTGCACTAATGGCCATCCAAAGTAAAGGCTCTACTGATGCTCTTCTCTGAAAATAGATTTAAATTAATAAAATGTGAACGTTTCAGACCAATTTTTGTTCGTTTAGAACCCAAATAACAACTAAATGGGTGGTGAAAACTATTGAAGAAAGAATGGGCAAGACGTAGCCGTAGATGAAGTACATACCCGGTTCGTTTTCCTGAAAACAGTTTTTTTTAAACTTAATGTTTTTTTTAATTCTAATTTCTGAAATTTGAATTTTAGTCAACTTACTTGATCGTTGAACTGAATTAAAGAGGCAGGAACACAAATGTTGACATAATGATCGAAGAAAGTGAATGGCGGGCATTCTGGCACTGGGAGACCTTTTCCGTAAGTCTGAAAAATAATGATTTTCCAAGTTTTAGGAAACATTCAAGGTGCAAAATGAAAAAGTGGTATAAAAATCCTCTACTGAGAATTTCACAAAAATGCAAATGTTTAAATGTATTTCCAATCTATACGTTAGAATTCAATTTTCAATTTTGAGCATTTAAAAAATTTAAAAAAAAGTTTTTTTTGTGTATTTAAGAAAAAAACATATGAGGGGGAGTTTTTGTTAAATAAATTAAATTTTTTTCATGTTTTCGAAGTGAACTCGCGAAAAGTTCAATTTCATTTTTTATCCATTAGGCTTGTTTAAACGGTTAAACACTTTTTTGTCTTATTAAGTTTGAAAACTTTAAGCAGGAAGTTATGACAATCCTATTCTATTACAATTGCTCAAATTTGAGCATACTTTTTTAGCTTAAAAATTGACAAAAGTTTAGGAAACTAAACTTTAAAAAATTTTAATGTTGGCGAACCAATATTCACAAGTCCAAATAAAGTGAATTCAAACAATTTATGCAACTTATATCATCCAAAAGGTATTTCCCATTATTTGTATATAAATTTTTCAACATATAATTTAAAAGCTCGATAATTTAAAAAAAACATTTTTAACCAATTTAAATACGTTTTTATTGTAAGAAATTCATTTTACACAATTTCCTTTTTTATTTTAGGCGAAGGATTTAAAAAAATTATGTTAATTGTTTCAATTTTCATTTTCAAATTTCACGTGTTACCACAAATATTGTTCTGGGTACGACCAGTTTCTTTCTTTTTCTTTTAACAAAAACTGAGCAAACAAAAAAAACTCAAAAACCAAAGCAAAACTCAAATATTTCACCTCATAGGCTGCAATTACCTCATTTCGCGCTCCGTAAACCTTGAAATCCAATAATTTCATGTGTTTTATGAAAATACCTACCTCTTCAGGAACACAGACTTCCAGCTCGAACGGACCCATTTCCTCTTTCTGTGAATCGAATGGTTCTAAAAAAACAAATTTTTCATCAAGCACTCTCAAACAGACGAAAAAAAGATTATAAAAGAAGAATATAAATTTGAAAAGTAAAAAAAGGAAATGGGAGGATTGAAAGAGTTGGTCTTGGCTAGGTGACTGCTGGACGGAAATGTAGACAGGTGGGTGATTGTTTGTGAGAAAAAAGGCATTTGCGTGAGAATGGAGGTCCGCGATTCCAAAAACAAAATTATAGTGCGTGGATAGGGCAAACTAGAAAAATCGTGAATAATCATCGCCCCCGTATTTCATTTGAAACGTAGGTGCTAATATGAATGCAGTCTCCGCCCACAACATGTCGACCAAAAGGGGCGTGGCCTAATTTAGAAACCATGTTATTGGGTAATTGAATTAAATTACCATAAAATGGTGCAAGTTTTGCAAAATGGCTAAAATTCGTAGATCTAACATTGTATTTCTTGATTTTTGGCCGCCGGGTTCTTGCGCGCAGAATTAAGGCATATCTTTAAGGCATATCTTAGTCAATACACATCTAAATCTTAAACAAACAGTAGTTTTTCAAAAGGTATCCTCACGATAAGAAAGTTTCTAATGCCGGTAAAGACAGGTATGTTATCATATGAAAATAAGGAACAAATTTTAGAAATTCATTTTAACATTTGTTTTTCATTTTAACATTTGTTTTTCATTTTTACACTATGGGTAATAATCCAAAAAAAAAGTTTGGACCTTTTTCATCAATTTTTTTTTTTGCGAAATGTTTGAATGTGAATGAAATTTTTAATGCGTTGTTGTTAATAAACTATATACATAGGGACTCATTAAACTCAAACATTTTTTTAGCGCAAAAAATGGCCAAATTGTAGACTTTTTTTTCCTTTTTTTAACAATCGGGAAAAACACTTTTTTGTTATATTTGCCGAGTGTTGGTTTACATATTTTTAACAAACAACAGCAGAAACCTCTTTTTGGTCAATTTTTGCTATTTATTTGAGGAGGATTTCGTTCATAAGTCCTCATTCGATGTGAAATGTTACTTAGAAAACGAAAAAATAGTTGTTGTTTGGCTCAAATTGACCTAAAGTGGTCAAAATATTGAAAAACTTCAAAAAAGCTATTTAGACTTGTTCGTTGCTTTTCAGATGATTTTTCATGACAAACTGTTTATCATGGTGGGTTCTTCAAAAAAGTAATATAGGTCAGAGGCCTGTATGTGACAAATGTACCGTAACCCGAGCACGCATGCAATAACCCGTGGAGAAAAATCGATCGTGACCCAAAAGTATCAAGAATGTGTTTAGGGGTCAAAAAAGCGTTTGATAAAGTTTTAGCAAAATCCATTTTTCTCTCTCTCTGTAAAGGACCATTTCAGAGTTTTCATTTTAACCAGGATTTCTAAAACCAAGATCACACGAAGGCAGAAATCCGAAAATGTGCTGAAACCGTGAACGTGTGCCAAAACACACCTGCAAAAACAAGCAATAAACTCGTAATCGAATTAAAACCCTGCCTAAACCGTTTACTACGTTTACGCAAACACATGGTGAGCAACCTGAATGTATCTCACATTTGCCTACGCACTTGCCGAAATCCTATTCCATGCTGGAATAATCTCCGTGCTGGAATAAACCATGCTTAGATGCAAGAATAACATGCTAGTGCTGTGTAATATGAGATCATGCTAGAGTCATGCTTAATCTGTAAACTATACGTCAATTTCCTTGAGGAACTCCCACAGGAGGGAAAGTTCTCTCGAAAACAAAAGGTTATTAGGAAAACTGTTTTTTATTCTTCTTCAAAAAGGGACCTTCAGGGACCTTTTAAAAAACTTCTTTAAAAAATGTAACAGATTGGTGTTTAAATGCTTCGTTTTTAAAAAAACTCTGCTTCGGAAGTTAACTTTTTTTGTTTTACGCGTCCGTCTATCCACCGGATTACCGACTTTTTGGTGGTCACTTTAGAAATTAAATGTTTCCGCCTGAAAAGACGCAGAAAACTCTGGTTGCCTGACATTGTTGCGCCGCAAGTTTCACACCCGTACGAGATCGGCGGCCGCGGCAAAGGTAGTCCCGTCGCACATGGTAATGGCCACCATATGCAAATAAAAACATGAATGAGGTCTCTGACGGTTCTTTTAAGATGCAGATTTCTACAATGCGAATTTTCATAAAAATTAATTTTTATAATAACTTTTCAGGTTTTTAATCTTATATTAATTCAAAAGGGGTCCATTTAAAATAAATTAGAGGCCAACCCAGCCTAACCATTTTTATAGAGGAAACCACTGTGAAAAAAGACGAAAACTACATTTTTTTCTAAATACATTATTTCATGTTACATGGTTAGCTGAATATCCGTCTACTTGTTACGC
The DNA here is from genome assembly GCA_022343465.1 of Oscheius sp. G VE-2021. Taxonomy (NCBI): domain Eukaryota; kingdom Metazoa; phylum Nematoda; class Chromadorea; order Rhabditida; family Rhabditidae; genus Oscheius; species Oscheius sp. G VE-2021. Next base: position 906,115 of record JAJQXH010000013.1, read on the forward strand.
AAAGAAAAACGGAGGCGTAAACAGAGTACATGCCAGACGTCAAAAACATTAAAAACAAAGCTTTTTCCCTAATTTATTAGGCCTTATTTTGAACTTAACCCTCATTTGACTCATATTTTGGGAACAGTAAAATGTCAGTTTAATTCTATTAAGAAAAGAAAAAAAAGTTTGAAGCAGGTGAAGAAAACGTGATTGAGTCGTTGAAAGACCGACGACTAAACCTTTTCGTTCGCGAAGTTTTTGGACTGATGACCAAAGTGATAGATGATTCGGTTGAACGGAATAGACATGTTGAAATCCGCTTTAAACTATACTAAATTCTAATCAATAAAATAAGGGATTTCTTAATGTTTACCCTAAAAATTTAAAAATGCCTGAAAAGTAAAGATTTGAATTTTGAGAAATGAAGGCGTGTGTAAAACTCCGCGTGATGATCAGCATCAAAATGCCGCTTTGTCTAATCCTGATGTGAATCACGTTGTTTTCTCAACTTTTTGATTTTGGAACTAAAACATAGGAATTCATTCTGAGAAATGCGTCATCTGGATTACATAGTAATTCTTTGTTTGATAGATAAAAACATCAAATTAGAGAATAAGAAAAATGAAGAAAAAATATAGAAAGGCAAGGAAAATAGAGGCCGACCGCAATCGCCGATTCAAAACGGAAATTCCATAAGAGAAAAATGGAAAAATGGATTTGGGCTAAAATTTGTCACAAAGTGACTTCATTGAACCAAAATCACATCTCTAATCGTAAAAGTGTTGGGTTGTATCGATTTTCGTCTCGGGTTATTGCGCGCCCCCCCCCCCCATTTATGGCAAATTTAGAAAAGAAGGTTAACATAAAATTGAGTTACCTATAATTGATTAGAACTTCAATTGGAAAAAAGAGTGAATATTTTTAAAAAAAGATTTAAAACGATTTTGTGGAAATATGTATGTAGCAAAAATTTGCTGTCGAAAGTTTTTTTTACACTCAGGAAAATCATTTGCGGACGAGCGCTTAATAAGTTATTTATATGTTGTTGTTGAAAACGTAGCTTGTAAAATGTACCAAAAAGGAAGAGGACAAGTTTTTTCTCGGTCTTGGAAAAGAGCCCTCGGACGCGCACGTAATAACCCGAAATAAAAGTTTAAATTGACCATTTCTCCAAATTGAAAAAAAAGGAAAAATGTATTTGATCTAAATTCTTTTTTGTTTTAAATTCTTTTAAACAAAATGCTAAGACATTTTAGGTAAATATTAGTTTGTGGAAACGTTCGAACAACGACACAAAGGCAGACATATCATAAAAGTTTCAAATTTGTAAGCATTGTTTTTTGTATATGAAAATGAGTTACAAATAACAGAGAAAACCGTTTGTAAACAATGTACTCGGAGGCAAATCGATTGACCCAAAAGTCTCAGAATTGTTTTTTTGTTAAGATAAATGTTGTAAAAAGTTATAAACGTTAACATTTCCATAACAAAACTATTAATTTGCATTTTGAAAAAAAAGAAATAAATTCCTAGAAAAATAAATATGATCTAATTGCATTTTCATGTACGATTTCTTGCCGAAATGTACTAGGAAATTAAATTCGCCGCTGAATAAATCGCAGGTTCGCAGAAGTGATCTTTGTTGAAACGGAAGTAAACAGATTTGTTGACAAGCAAAAGAAGGTTGAAATTTGAAGAAAAGCAATCTCCTTTTGCAGAAACGTCAGCAGACAGGTCAGACCCTTCTTTGACTTTAAGTGTCACACGAGTGCGCACGGAAGTCATTTATGTGGCGAGACAGTTCGTTGATTTCGGGGTCAAAATGTGCGTGAAAAGTGCGAAAGTTGAGCTATTGTCACTTCGGAAAACGAAGATTGTGTACTTTGCTCGTCGATTGTTGGCTCAAAAGGAGACTTTTCACAGTTTGCCGACTGTCTAGTCGAAGAGTAGCATTTTTTTGTGTGACGTAATGACAGAAGCGTAAATATGACGCACTTTGAAAGTGAAAAAGCAAATGTTTTTGCGAGTCAAGGGTGACAACGCGCGAGTCCGCCCGGTTACCAAAGCATCGACGGTTCGGTTCCCGCGCGGTGCAAACTATTTTTGTTTTTTCAATAATAATTGTAAAGTACAATAATGATAAATTAGGATATTCAAGGTATCATAAAAACAAAAAATACCTTTTTCATTGACTTGTGAAGTTGAAAAAAACGTTTTGAAACAGGATTAAATTTTAAGAATTAAAAAAGATTTGTTATTACTTAACAATGTTTTTTTATTTATTCTGTATTTGAAACGTTGTTTAAAAAGTCTCTTTGTTAAAAAAGATTATTTTTTACAAACATTTTTGTTTAAAAAATTCTTTAAATTAAGCCACTTTTTAAAATGGCTTCATTTTTTTTTCAAACATGGCTTAAAATGACTTTTTAAATTTAAAAATTTAAAAAAATAGCTTTTTCATTTCCAAACATTGTTTAAAAAATATTTTTGTTTGTTTTTCACACTGCTAAAAAAATTAGGTTTTAGCCCGGTTTTTGTTCTCAATCTATTGTTACAGAAACAATATCCTAGTTTAATATTGTACCACGACTGAAACATTGGAATGGTGTGGTAAAAGAGCCCAAACGCACTTTAGCGGTTAAAGGTATCGTTTAAGTGGCCTTCTTAAATGTTTCACTTCTAAAACTCCATAACTGGAACAATAAAATAACCAAAAGCACAAAGAAACCGGGCACGCCTGGTCGTGATGTTTAGGACAAAGTGCGCTCATTTTTCACGGGGAAGCCGCTTAGTTTCTGTTTGAAGTTCAAGGAGAAGCCAGACAGTTTGATGACACCAAGTGGTGTTTTAAACAAAAAAATCATTTTCGGAATTTGAATTACAATGAATATCGCATTACATTTCAGCTTTAAAAAAATTTGCAACGCAAAAGTCACTTAGTGAATTTTGAAGTTTATAATAAAACCTAACTGAAAAAAAACACTAATGGTTCGTGCCGAACTTAAAAAATCAAATTGAAAAGTTAAAAGATGATTTTTTTAAACACTACAAAAGCAGGCGCACTTTATGTTTTGAACATTTAAAAAAGTCGTTATTAGATTGCTCAAAATTCAATTGCTTGTTCAGGCCTACAAAAGCAAATTGAAAGAGACACACGTTTGCCGCGGACTGAAACAAACCATCTGCTTTGCGGGAAAGCAGCGCCGATGAAGAGTTTTCTCTCGATTACTTAGTTGAGCGTAGAAAAATACTATCGATTAGACGTCTCGGAGAGAGAGAGAGACAAAAGGAAAGAGAAGAAGAAAAAGAAAGAGAATGAGAAAGAGAGAGAAAAAAGAGAGAGAAAGGGAGAGAGAGATCGACAGAGAAAGAGAGAGAGAAAAAGAGAGACAGAGAGAAAGAGAGAGAGAGAGAGACACACATAGAGATCGAGAGAGAGGGAGAGAAAGAGAGAGAGAACGAGAGAGAGAGAGAGAAAGACAAAAAGAACAAGAAAAAAAAGAAAGAGAATGAGAAAGAGAGAGAGAGAGAGAAAAAGAGAGAGAGAAAGGGAGAGAGAAAGAGATCGACAGAGAGAGAGAGAGAGAAAGAGAGAGAGAGAGAGAGAGAGAGAGAGAGAGAGAGAAAGAGAGAGAGAAAGGGAGAGAGAAAGAGATCGACAGAGAGAGAGAGAGAGAGAAAGAGAGAGAGAGAGAGAAAGAGAAAGAAAAAGAGAAAGACAAAGACAAAGACAAAGAGAAAAAGAAAGAGAATGATAAATAAAGAGAGAGAGAGAGAGAGAGAGAGAGAGAGACATCGTCTTGATCTATGATTGTAGTATGTTTAAAAAAACATCTTAAATCGTCTTCCCCGGCTTACAATTTTCAAATTAGAGTCTGGGCTGAAAATCGGTTGTCTTCTTGAGCATGAAAACAAGATTTATCAAATATTGGAACACAAATCGGTTAATCCAGAAATGACAAATACATGATTGGAAAAAAAATTTGCAACTTGCAGAAAAATCGGCTTTTTTGGACAACTAATTCGTATAAGTTGAAATTACACGAAAAATTTCAGGGAAAATACTAGTTGCAAAATAAAGAATATGGATCGAAACATGTTTGGGAGATGTTTAAATAGTTTTTGAAAGCTAGGTATATAGTTGTGTGCTTACTTAGTGTTAGAGTAATAAGGTCCAAGCAGATCAGAAAATTGAAAAACAATAGCAAACAAGCCATTAATAGAGTTTACACAGGAAACGAAGCTTCTCTTCACAAATCACAATCCTTTGTTTGCTGTCTATGGACGAAGGTTCATAAAGAGCGATCAAAAGAGCAAAATCTCTAGTCTTTGAACCTTTCTGTTAGTGAAAAATTTAGTGAAAAAGTGGTCTACTATGTTTTAATCTAAATTATAAAGTGGTGTTAGCTTTCATCCACTATTCCATGTTTTGTGATTAAACTAAAGCGGCAAAAAACTATTTTCGTGTCTTTTTTCTTTATAAGCAGAAAAGAGCTTTGTGTATTGAGTTTACGCGCTTTTGTTGGTATTGCCCATTTTTGTGCAAACGCGCATTTCGGCACAAACGAGCATTTTCGTTCAAACGCGCATTGGCCAAAATTAGATTATCTAGCCAAAATTAGAGGTAAAGGCTAAAAGCAAAGGTGTCTCTGCATTTAACGTTTTCTAATAGTGCGCACTATAAAAAGACATGAATGTTTGAAAAAATCAAACCGGACATTTTTGTTTACACGGCCGCTAATTAGCATTGAAAAAATACGGTCATGCGTATGTTTTGTGTTACAAAATTAAAAACGTTTAAAAACACAATTAAAAAATACACAATGTTTAAAAAATACACAATTAGAACATCTACTGAATGAATTTGTAAATATACATTTGTAAATAAAAGTTTTAAAATAAAAACAAGAAAATATACATTTGTAAATAAAAGTTTTAAAATAAAAACAAGAAAATATACATTTGTAAATAAAAGTTTTAAAATAAAAACAAGAAAACCGAAAAAAAACTTTTTTTTTACTACAAAAAATGTTTCTTGTTTTTCCTTTTTAATCATAAATGTAGACGATTAAAAAAAAATTATTCTTCCGTCTTTTTTGTCGGAATTGATTTTCGATTTAAAAAATCAGTTGGGTAATGAAAATGTCCAATTTTATGAAGAAATAACTGGACAATGGAAACCGTGAGATAATATTTTATTTATTTGAAAGAGTGAAACATAATACAGTAACTTTGAAAAACAAAATTACGAAATAAAAACAAAAGCCCCTGCTATAGATACAAAATGCATCCGAACGTGAGACGGGTATGTTTGTTTTTATTTGCGACAACCAACGGAGCCGAAACGAATTCGATTAATAATGCCATAAGATGTTTATACATAAATTTGATGTTTACTGAAATTTACGGAATTTTGAATAAATAGGGTAACAGTAAAATATACATTTACAAAAATTAATAAAGTGAATTAATAAAAGTGACCCCTTTAGCTCAAAAATTACAAATTTGAAAGTTTGATATATCCAAGTATACTTAATACAAAAAGGAAAAAAAAGACAAAATGAGGAAAAACGGAAAACGTCACTGATCGCGTGAGGAATGGCCAGCCGGATACATAACATTTTCCCTGGCTTTGATTACGTTTGCAGATGATAATATCAATTTTCTGAAGAAAAAAGAGAACAGTAAAAAAAAGAAAATAAAAAAGGCGGAAAACTGCACTTTACTACTTTAGAGCTGAAACACAGTAAAATAGTAAATTGCGAAAAAAGGAAAAACAAACTTGAAAAAAACCTTAATTGTGTTTAAAGATTGTTTAACTTAAACGTTTATTTGAAATAGTCTTTGGAAAAGTAAAAAGAAACTTTGGTTTAAAAAAAATGATATTCGAATCTTAAACAAATTGTAAATAACCAAAAAAAAGTTTATAAACAAGAAACCAAAGTATTTTTTTAGAAGTTTTTTAAACTTTTTTTAAAAGTGTTTTAAAAAATAAGAAATTTAAAAAAAATCGGATTATTATTTAAAATAATCTTTAAAAAAATTAAGAGAATTTCGGATATTTTTATAAATTGCAAAAAAATTTAAAAATCAAATAAAAACAATTTACGTACAAAGACTACACTCCAGTACCATTACTTTGTAAAAATGAAATACTGGTTTTAGCAAAAAAAAAAGTACAAAAAATTTTTTGTTTCAAACGCGATCTCAAAAACATTCAAATTTTCATTCAATTTCAAATTTCTATAATTACGTTTTTGAATTTTTTTATAAATTGTTTTTGATTTTATAAATTCATAAATTTTTATTTTATAAATTGATAAAATATAATATTTTTTAGAAATTGAAATAAAAAAATAAAAGGAAAAAATACGCTTTTGAATTTTTTTATAAATTGTTTTTCGACAAAAATTTACTTAGGGTGTTGTAAACGAAACGATACGTTTTTAAAATAAAAACTTAAATTTCACATTCTTTGAATCCCCTATAAAAATAAACGATTTACATTTCTTTCAACAGGAAAAAAGTGTAGTCGACTGAAAAAAATGGAGCACACGAAATAAAAAACCTAGACATTAGGCTTTTGAGGAAAATATCCTTTTGTCTTTGAGAAGTTAGTTTTTGACAAATTACTTTGATTTTATATTGCTTCTAAATAACGTTACTCGTGATTTGTTATTTTAAAAAGCACTAAAAACAAAATATGTCCTAAGAAAAGATAATCCCGTGTGTTGAAATCTCACAGAGTGGGTTAAAATCCGACATCCCGGATTAAGGAAGTAGTTCCGATTAGTACCACGCCCAGCTCTCTTTTATCCTACTAATTAGTTTAAGGAGCTGCCGGATTTTGTCAGTTTTCAGTTTGACGAAAGGCCGTGCCAGGAACAAATTTGCACGGATTGGCCAAAGTGGCTTTTGGATTTTGTGAATGACGCTTTTGGAAACCGCAAATGAAAAGTTTTCTGGATTTGAAGTAGAAAAAAGAGGATTTAAATCTTCGACCTGTGGTTAGAAGCCTGGGAATAATGTTCGGTGTCTTGTGATTATGCCGCTGCTGTCATCAATGGCATTTCCTAAAAGGAATGGGTTTATGGGGGCATTTTTGATGGATAAGGTACAAAGGGAAGAAGATTTGGTGCAAAGGGAAAAGGTGAGAAATATTCAGAAACAAGGACTTGCAAAAACAACTAGAGAGAGAGACTCAGAGAGAGAAGGAGAGAATGATAGAAAAAGAAAAAGAGGGGGGGGGAAGAATGTGAAAGATAGACAGAGAGAAAATTGGAAAAAGTGTGAGAGAGAGAAAGAGAGAGTGAGCGAGAGAAAAGAAAGAGAGAAAGAGAGAGAGTGAGAGAGTGAGAAAGAGAGTGAAAGAGAGAGTGAGAGAGGGAGAGAAAGAGAAAGAGAAAGAGAAAGAGGGAGGAAGAGAGAGACAACGACAGAGAAAGAGAAGGAAAAAAGCAAAAAAGACCAAGACAGAGAGAGAGAGACAAAGAGAGAGAAAGAGAGAGACAGAGAGAGACCGAGAGAGAGACAGAGAGAGAGAGAGAGTAGAAAGAGAGAAGAAGATTTAAAATAAAATAAACGTAGATCTTAATTAGATAAAAGAAAAAAGTTCCTCAATTGGGCTAATTAACACTTCCCACGCTAAATCTTTAATTTGTTTTTCTCAAAACCAGCCAAGCAAATTTACATTGTCATATTAGATGTTTGTTTCAAAAACAAAAAATATCAATTTTTGTAAATTGTCTCCTTGTTGTAAACAGACAATTTTTGGAAATGCATCACAATTTAATTGTTAGTATTTTGTTTGTGTGCTTCCAGAAAGCGTAGTTGTACGATTTGATATGGGACGTGCATTACTCGAAAACATTCTGAGAAAAAGACAGATCACTGAGAGTAATAGCATTTTTCGTCAATTAAGGTAATACTGAGAGGCCGAAAGCATAGAAAAAGGAAATGCGTGAGTGGCACAAAATTGAACACTTTGATTTACATGCCAATGACGTCATAAAAAGGTGGGACGATTTCCGAATATTCAATGGTTTTTTTTTGCAAAACCCAAAACGTAAATTTCAAAATGTACACTGTTTTATGAAAAAAAAAACACATAAAATTTATATAAAAATGTACATTTCAAACATTGAAATAACTAGTCCCTGCTTGTCATTGGCTTTTGTGTTGTTTCGGGGTTTGAAAAAGAACGAGGGGCAAGGGTACCCGGATGCAGTAAACCGTTGTGTTCTTCAGGATTTTTGCAGCATGTCAGGGAAGGCCTTGCGGATGAGGTGGCTATGGGGAGAAGTCTCATGGTATCTGAAAGAGGGTTAACCGGAAACAGGAGAAACAGTAAGTGAGACCACCTGTGGGAGTGTATGTGTGTCTGTGTGGGTGTGTGTGTGTGAGTGTGAGTGTGTGTGAGTGTGATCGTACGTATGTATCCATATGTGTGTGTGTGTGTGTGTGAGTTCGTGTGTTTATGGATGACCGTGAGTGTATGTTTGTGTGTGTAGCGAGTGTGAGTGTGTGTATATGTGTATGTGTGATTCTAAGAGTGAGTGGGAGTGAGTGAATGTATAAGTGTGAGCATTTTTGAAACGTGTGTGTATGTGTGAGAATGTGTCTGTATGTATCTGTGAGTGTGAACATGTTTGAAAGTGTGCGTGTGTGTATTCTTTTTTCTCACTTGGCCTTAAACATCTCGAAGAAACCCTTATAAGATAGGTTTGCCTGCGTCCAATCAACCTCTGACTTTCACCACCTCGAGAACCACAGCAAATTAGACTTTTCAGCGTAGCGCGAAGATTTCTGACGAGAAAAATTGAGTTCGGCCCCATATAAACCTACTTAGGCATCAGAATATAGATAGCCAACGAAATTGAATGCACAGTCATTGTGATAAGATTCACATAGAAGGGGAGATATTCGTTACGAAAAAGCACGTCTGCGAACTCAATATAACGATGGACATCGAAAGAATACCCGATGATGAGAAAAGCCGACGGCACTCTTAAAATGCACATTTTTAAAAAAAATTTATTGGAAGGATCTCGTAAAAGCGATTGTTTAAAGTATTTTTTTAATCACATTTTCATTGAAAATTTACCGTTTCCACGATTCTCAAACAAACCCCTTTTATATGACTTGGACTGCAAAAGGGGCGCGTGTACACGACCGTGTCTTGCAATTGCCGCACGAAAACATGACTAGAGTTGGCGAGAGAGTGTAGGAAATAGAGAGACGCAGAGTAGGCGGGAATTCAAACGACAATGTCCCAAAATTTCAAAGGCTTCAAAATCGGTTCATTTTGATCCAAAATGGGTTTTTTTATCCAAAAAGTAAAATGCATTTTTCGTTTTTTAAGAGAAAAAAAAAGTTTTTTTTTCAGAAAAAAAAGGAATCTGATCTAGGATTTTATCAAAAAAAAAAATTTTTATGCGGTCTTTCCCTCTTAATGTATTTAAAATGCCTTAATTGTTTTAAAACAATACCTTCCAAGCAGAAAAAGAAATATAATAACGATTTGCATAATGGTTGGTTTGGTCGAAGACTCATTGCTAAAGGAATGGCGAGTTAGTCCAGATCCTTGACTTCCAACTTTGCTAAATAACTTTTTATCCTTTTTAGTAAGGTATATTTACACAATATCTCTGCCACATGACCTTACAGCCTGAATAAGGTAAATAGTCATCACCAAAAGGATTACAGATGTAACCAAAGTTGACGAAACACGATAATATTCGGAAATCTAAATTGCACTTTTTAAACGAAAAATGGCCATTTTACCTTATACAACCATGGCCTCGTTTTTCCAATGAAACAGTAGGAAGACCATACATTGCTCTCCAAACCTAATTAACTATTGTTTTTTAATGTGAAACTTAATCTACAGTAATGAAAAACTACTCGTGTGTCGTACAAGAAGTGGCAAAGACTGATTAATGCGGAAAGTATATAGCCGAGAATTGACAACCAACGTAGTGGTTTTTCTTCGCACCACAGGTATGACTTTAGCGGGTACTTTACAGCCAGAAATCTGAAAACTCAACTGACATCAAAGATTATAAAGTAGCTAATAATTTCACATTTATTAAATTGTTCAAACTCTACTTTTTTAAGCGGCAGTCCAGGAACATTTTTAAAATAGTTCTAATTCTTCAACCCCATTTTGTCTGTCCGCCACTTTTGCAAAAACGTTTTGGTTGCAACTATATAATATCCCTTGTTATTTTACTGAAAAAAGTAACTGCTAATATTTTAACACAAAATCAAATTAGTTGACCGGAAAAAAGCTGTAAAGTAAGAACGGTGCCGGATTTATCCGTTAAAGAAACCCTAGACTACCCCCGCTACGGCTGCCGATTGCGTACGGGTGCGAGTTACGAAGCACAACCATGCCAACCAAATAGTGTTTTCTGTTTTCTTTCAGGCGGGACTGTTGAAAACTGTTATTTTGCCAACAGTAATGCGTGTTTACTAAATGAGATCGGCCTAACGAGACTAAGAAACATAAACACTCTTTTGTTTTAATGATGTAGGTTTTACGGTTAAAAAACAAAACTTGTAAAAACCTTATTATCTCTTCAACCCAAAGAATGGCTTTTAAAAATTTGAATGTCGCCGATCTTTCAAAAATTTTTGCTCGATTGTCTCTGCTTTATAAAATGATTTTTTTGAGAGGCAGTCGTTTAACATCGTGTGTTTTCTTAAAGGCTTTAAAGGGAAGGATCGCGTAAAAATTATTTTTTGGTTAAAAAAAGCTTAGATCATATTCCCACGATTCTGAAAACAAATCGTGAAAAAGATAAATGTCCAATGAAACTACACTAACAATACTTAGAAAAACAATTTTACGAAGTCTTTCCCCATTAAAACACATATAAAGAAAGCATCGACGTTGTGTTCCTAAGTTGTTATCTTTTGTCGGTAGTTTCTTGACACATGTCGCTCTAGACATGTGTTTACGTGATTCAAGTTTGATTGCGTTTCCCAGGCTTATCTGCCTTGCCTTAGCAGAGAGCGGCCGCGTTCACCCGTACGGGATCGGCGGAGCTTTCGATTGGACCCAACCGGCAATTGTATGCGAGGAGGCTTTGGCGGGAAAACACAAAGAAGATTTAAAAATGTAAAACCAACCTTAGCACCACTAACAAAAGTGTTTGCAACATGATATTGTTGTTGAAGAAAAATGGTAATGCTCCCATTGATAGCTAAACTCATCCTTTTCTGTATTACTTAACAGTTTTACCTTCTCAAGATAACACAGACACAACTTTTGATTCGTACTTTCACGATACCCTAGATTGTAGTAAGTAATTGTAAACGGTAGGGGAGAAAGTGCCAAGAAAATGGAGTTATAGGCAACTGAAAGCAAAGGCTCTATGGAGACATTGCTCTGAAACAGACAATATCGCTAAAAACATCAAACAATCTCTTACCCTGTTGCTTTTTTTCTCCATTATTATAACAAAAATAACTCCTACACTTAAAGAAATAGAAATCAAGGAGGCGAGAAGTAACACGTTGCCATGGAGAAACTTATCCCAATCAGAATTCTCAAAAAAAAGTTTTTTTTGCATAATTTAATAACTAACTGTGTTGCTGGCAAACTGTTTATATTCAATCGATACGCACGTTTTATCGTAGTGATCGTAAAAGCCATCTGGATAACAAGACAGTTCCTTATCCTTAACACAGTAAATTGTTTAATGCCAAATTTGAATTGCTTACCTCAAGAGTGGATGTTGAAATTGAGTAAATCTCGGAAAAGTTGCAAAAATGACCCATTGTATAGTGCTCTCATTCACTAAACAAGATTAAACATAGTGTATGAAAAACAACAAAATGAAAAAAAAAGAAAAAAGGGTGTTAAAAAGCAACTAAAAAATTTCAAAAATATTCACTTAAAACAAAAGTTTGTTCTTGATTTCACAGAAAATTTTAAATCTTCCATGTTTTTATTAGTTTAAGCTGTGTCGATCGATAAAACTATTCAATTTAATTGATTTTATTCTGAAACATGTTTTTTTAATGAACTTCCAAAATTTCTCAACGGGTTCAAAATTAAGAATTTTACAGGGTCCTATCCAGGCGCGTGTCGCATTTGTCAATCACGGTTCATATAGTGTAATGGTTAGTGAGGTTGTTTCATCCGCTGAAGGTTCTTGTTTCGGTTCCCCTCGTAGGTCAAAATTTGTCAAAAAAGGGGTTTTTGTGCTTGTTGTTTTTAAAAACACCCTTTAAAAAATTTCTTGTTGAAAAACACTTGTTTTGCAATCAGAAAACAATACCAACAAGAAATAATTTTGCCAATAACATTTAAAAAACCACTGCACTGGAGGAAACTACTGTATGTTTCTGGACTACATACTACATCTGCCGCAGTCGCCGATCCCGTACGGGTGTGAAGCTCGCAGCGCGATCAATTTTCAGACAACCAGAGTGTTCTGCTATCTTTTCAGGCGGGCACATTAGAAATTTAAAAGTGACGACCAAAAAGTGGATAAATCTATGTACGCTTAAAAACAGTGCCCGCACTTCGCCAAAATGCCGGTTATACGATAGGTGCCTGGAACGAAAAAAAAGGTGTTTCAGATGCAATTTCTCCAAAACGTTTGTATTTTATTGAAAAACTTTTAAAGCTCTTCAATTTGAGAAAGATTCAAAAAAGGATCCCGGTCCTTTTTTTAAATTTATTATTTGAGTAAAAAAATGACAAAAGGGTAACTTGCTATCCTATTGCGCGAGGGTTTGGTTTTTTGTTCTCAATCATACATACCCGATTGTACGTTTCCACTGCCTGGGAAAACAATTTTCAACTTTCTTAGTTTTGTACATTTTTATGAAAAAGTTGTTTTCTCTGTGAAAAGCCGCAAAAACAAATATAATTTCATTCTTGTCTCAAAAAGAAAAAAGTGTAGATTGTTTATTACGATTTGTTAACGAAAGTTGTTAGAAATTTTAATAAGTAATTTTACTTAATGTGGTTTGTTTTGCAACTTACGTCATTCCTCAAGAAGTGACCTGCCGACTTAAAGAACTGCGAAGCCCTTGTGAGCTTATTTAAAGCACCCGTGGGCGGTGCCGAGCAGCCAATCAGTTAAAATCGGCACATGTCCTTGGATTGACACTGTGGGAATCTGTTGATTAGTAAATACGCTATGTATACAAGTATAGGTGGATTTCGTACACCTTTCTTCCCACGCAGGCAATTTCGCGCATGTTGTGCGTAAGTGCCCCCTCACTTGATGACATTCAAGGCTGTTGTAAACATGTTTCATTGCGACACAAAGTTGAAAATACATTTGGGGGTTCAAAAGTTAGGTTGGAGTGAAGGACACAAAACAGTTCTAAGAATTTCTTATTACTGGAACACAGAATTCCTATTTCAATCCTTTTAAAAGTAAAAAAACTTTCAATTGAAATTTTAAAAAATGAATTTAAATTAACTTTAGAAGGTCGAACAGAGTTCTTTCAATGATCAAGTTATTCCTAGAATGTTCTTTTTTGAAAGTGAAGACGTTTAATTGAAATGTAGGATTTCTTGAGAAAATACAAAAGTTCATCGTCTTAAAAGAATTAGCCATATAATTAATAAAGAACTCTGAATTTGAATTCAAAAACATATATACTATACCAATTTTTAGTTTCAAATTAGAAAATTTTAAATTTTAAGTGTCTGCTGTTTTTGAAGTGGTAGAAAACTTAAATAAAAACAAACTACACAACTTTTTCTCAATAAAATGAGAAAGGTCGGCTGTACTAAAAAACTTTAAAAAACTAATCCTATGCCGTAAAGTCGCAAAATGAAAGTAACCGTCGGCGGATTTCTTCCAGACGGTCAAAGCGTCCTGCGTTTAACGGCTTTCTAATTTTATATTTTTGAAATGAGGGAATGTGGGAAATGAGGAGTTAAGTTCTTTTTAAAGGGAATTGAGTATTTTTCAATTGGCCTAAATTTAAAGTTTTTTTTAAAACAAGTCTATGCCAATTTCTTGTTTTTAAGATGTCTTACTTCGATGTTTCATGGTCACCATAAGATCCTAACAGTCAACTACCTCAGTGGTTTCGAGAAATTTCTATTTGACCTTGATTTTTTGGGGTGCTTTTTCAATAAAAATGTAGGGTTTCCTAAGAAATCGCCAGAGTTCACTCCATAACAAAGAACAAAAAACATTTTTTTAAATTATTTTTTTTGAAACAACTTTTTCTAAATAGGAACTTGCAGTCGCGATTGAACAATAATTAACTTTTCCCGTCACCTTTCATGCATGAAAAAGTAAATGCCTTGCCTAGTTGATAGATGTTTTGCACCGCACTTAAAATGAACTAGTATGCACTTCTTAAAGTTTTCCAAACGAACTTTAGAATATAGGTTAGCATTACCACCAAACTATTCAGAAAAAAAATGAAAAAAAAATCTCATTATCAGTTTTAAAACACGAAAACATATTAGGAAAGGAGCAAAAACAGAAAACTTAAAGATATCTAGCATATAAACATCATCGTATAAATTAAGGAATGAACCGGTGTACGAAAATGATCACACACGCACACACAGACAAACACAGACGCAGACATACAGACACACACACTCACACTCACGCACTCACGCCCTAATGCACAGTCTCACACACGCCTTCACATTCACAAACCAAGGCAACCTTCACTAGCTGACCAATGCCCATGTAATAAACAAATTCACCAGAGAATTGGGTAACCTTGTTTTTTGCTCGTTATTGAAGAGTGTATAATCTGCTAAATAAGTGTTTTCAAAAACATCTGCCCTCATTTGGCAGCTTACACTTTAACGAAACAATGGGTTCGTGGGTCCTTCAGGGATGGTTTTTGAAAATTGTGTTTTTCAAATAAAATAACAAAAAATTACATTCCGTAAAGCGAGATCAAATTTTGGAAACTGCAATTCATTGTTTTGAATAAATTTTAATAGCAAAACTTAGAAGAAGCGGCAGGGATTGAACCAGGAACTATGAGTGTGTAAGTAGGTGAGCTAACCACTAATCCACCCCTCTTCTATTTTTTTAGTTTGTAGGTTCAAGAAATGAGCTTTTTTAGGGAAATATCGAATGTGAAATCGAAAGATGACGAAACTGACGGCCGTTCACCACATAGGCTATGCAAAACGAAAAAAAGACTGAAATTCAAGCCTCAAACACAAAAGCTCTTCTCATTACGGGGACTAAAGAATGACAGACAAGGAAGAAGGGTTAATGAGCTTTAATTACAAAGGTTCTCAGAAAGGAACTCTTATAAATTGAAATATATCGTTACAAAACTCTATTTTTAAAATAAAATATATAAAGCACAGTAAGTATTTCCAAACATTGTGAAGAAAATTTAAAAGCTTTAGAAAAAAATTATAGCAAGATTCGATCTTTGGCGGAGATTGAGAAAGCTGCAGGAAGTACTTCTTAGTACAAGTCGCGTTCAAGAATAAACGAATCAAAAGAATGACCGGCGAGCAGTTTCCAAGAAAATTGGTTCTTAGACATATTGGATGTGTGAGTGTGTGAGTGTGTTACTGTGAGAGCGTAGGAGTGTGTATGTTTACATATGTGTGTGAATGTGAGTGAATGTTGTGTGTGTGTGTGAGTGTGAGTATGTGAGTATGTGAGTGGGTGAGAATGTGAGTATGTGAGTATGTGAGTGTGTGAATGTGTGAGTGTGTTACTGTGTGAGAGTGTGAATGTGAATGTGTGTGAGTGTGAGTGTATTTTGTGTGAATGTGTGAATGTGTGAGTGTGTGAGTGTGTGTGAGTGTGTGAATGTGTTACTGTGTAAATGTGTGAATGTGTGAGGGCGTGAGTGTGTCAATATGTTATTGTGTGAATTTGTGTGTGTGAGTAAGAGAGTGTGTGTATGAGTGTACGAGTGTATGAGAGTGTGAGTGAGTGAGTGAGTGAGTGTATGTTCCAGAGATCCAGAACGCCACAAACTTAAACCAATGTTAACCTCGCCCTTCTTTCCAGGAAACGACTATAGGAAATTGAATTCGGCGGATAAGGTTAAACCAATAACAGAATGTCATGTGAATCATCCTACTTGAGATAGATTAAGAGATAAAATTCCATTAGCAATCGGCATTCGGATGCAAAATACACCCAAATTTCAGATATCCGAAAACAACAACTAAATCTGGCGAAAATAGGGAGCTAAACACATTTCCTCATTTTCTGCTGCGGAAAAGAATTTTTCAGGAGAACAAAACGTATAAAAATGAAAACGACTGGAACATTGGACGATAAAAGATGGAAGTGGCAATTAAAAACAGAAAAAACGGCTTTCTGCAAAGGACAAAGAAAATGGGAGCTATTAAACAACTTGAGAAGAATGTTTGCTTTTTTTCATATTTTTCCTCTCTTTTGATAAAATTTGAAAATAACTTATAGAAACAGTTAAAAAAAATGGAAAACACGAAAGATCGGTTTACGGGAAAATTCGGGAGAAGTGACAATCAGGAAGCGCCCCAAGTGTGTTTTTCTGCTTTTAACTTGGCAAATTAAACAAGAAATTAAAAAAACCTGTAAAAACTATAGTTAGAAGAGAAAGAATTTCGTAAAAAAGTAAAAACTTTTTTTTTAATGTTTAAATAACTTTTAACGAGGAAGGACCGCGTAAAAAAATTTTTTTTGTGATAAAAGACAAAAAAAATACCGCTTTCACCCATTTTGGATCAAAATGAATCGATTTAGGAGCGCTTCAAATTTCTGTGAAATCGGAATTTGAATTGCCGCCAACTCTGCGTCTCTCCATTTTCCACACTCTCTCGCCCACTGTAGCCGTTTTTTCGTGCGGCAATTGCAAAACTCGGCCGTGTAAACGCGCCCCTTTTGCAGTCTAAATCATATAAAAGGGATAGGTTTCAAAATCGTAGAAAGTATATCTATTCAAGGAAACAATTGTAAAGAGACTGGAAAAATTAATTTTACGAGGTGCTTTCGTGTTTAACATTTACCGTTGTCAATCACTTTGTAAAATTATTTTTATAGGGACCCCTTTGAAGGGTCTTTTTCCCCTTTATAGGGTACCCTTTAAAATATTGAAGGATGTTTTAGACACTAAAAAATAGAGGGGATTTTATGCAAAACAGCTCAGCGAACGCTGGAAATGACCAACTAATTAGGTGCAAATGATGGATTTGCGGAGTTCATTTGCGGACTTCATTGGGTTCGGCAGATTAATGCCAGTAATCGGCTTTTTCTTTCTTTTTTTTTTTGAGATAAATGTGAAAACTGACGATAATGAAAAAAGCTTAGAGGAGGGAACCTAATGGCCGCTCTCAGACAGGAAATTTAAAAAAAATTAGACTTCAGTGCTGAATTTGTTACCCAGGCATACCTAATTTGGACATTCGAAAATTGCAAACTGGTCCATAAAAGCGTGAAGGTCATATGTCTGGGAATAATGGCGGTTTAGGGTGGCCTAGGGCCGGCCCGCCTTAAATACATTATTATATTACACTATAATATTTTATATACAAAACAAAAATGTTCCCAACGGGGGAGGTGGATTCGAACTCTCGATGTTTGTCTGGTAAGGAAGCCTGCCTTATTGCTCAGAATCGACGGGTAAATTCTTTTTAAATGAAAAGTGGCAAAAATCCGTAAATTAAAGCATTCGGTGGAAAATTTTGAAGTTTACTGGGTTTTTAAAAAGTTGTTGAAGGTTTTTTGAAAAACTTTTTTAAAAGTTGTTAAAAGATGTGGTTTTGGTTGTTAAAAGATGAAGAAGAAAAGATTGGTCACCAGACAGTTGCTTAGTCCAAACAAAAAGAGTTGTTTGACCAAAGGAACCGTGAAAAACACACCTCATTACGGTGTGTAGTCTGTGCTGTGTAGCTTCGGAGAGCACAAGGTTGCGCCAATTCCTTACGTTTGGGAGTCTTCACGCGATCAGATTTGATCATTCGATTTTTTGGATCGTTTGTTTTGAACATGTGAAAACGATTCTTAGAGACGGTCTTAGTAAGAGAGAGAGAGAGAGAGAGAGAGAGGGAGAGAGAAAGAAAAAGAGAAAGAGAGAGGTTTTAATCAGTTTTAGAAATAGCTGAAAATTTGCATGTGACTGCCCTATGCATCAAATTCGTAATTCAGAAACCTTTTTTTGACCGAGGTAATTTTTGGGGGCCGGGTTTGTTGTAGGTAGAAATTGGATAAGGTAAAAACATTGACCAAAGAAGGAACGTATAAATTTACGATTCGATTGGATATTTTAAAAAGACCAATCAAAACAAATATATTAAATTTGATTTCTTTTTCTTTTGTTCGATTCCAAATTCGAGAAAATTTGAAAAAAAACAGTTCTCGGCAAAAAATCCTAGAAAAACAGCACTTTTTTGAAAACTTGGTTAAGGAATTATTCAAAAAGCCCGTTACTCTTGTCCTCAAAATTCATAACCCACAATTATGGGATTTTTATATTTTTTCAGCTGATCTTACCTAAAAGTTGAAAAAAGCGGTTTTAAACCTATTTTACTGTTTTGCAGCGCCAAATTGTGATGAACAAAACACAATAACTAGGGCGGATTTGAACCCGGGTCGCTAGATTGGCAAGCGAGGGCACTACCACTTGACCATTAGGCACTGCCGACGCGTAAAAAGTCTCAAAATTGCAAATTTTGTTTTATTCCATTTCTAAAACTTTGTTTTTTTCCTATGTAGGTTTAAGTGCGTAAAGGAAGTGCAAGCTAAATGTCAAGACAGTAAACAGCCAAATCTGGGCCTAAAATGCCAAATTTTGGCATTAACTATAAAAGCTAAATAATTGCGAATTGGGGCGAAACATCCTTATCATTATTCATTTAGAAAGCAGCTAATGCAAAAACTACTCTCGGAAGTAATACCGTAAAACACTAAGATTGCGCATGCTTACTAATTGGCGTAGTTCC
>JAJQXH010000013.1:927500-942500 GCA_022343465.1 Oscheius sp. G VE-2021
TCGAAAAGTTCTTGACCAGAGATTTACCTCAATTGAAACATTGGCATGATGTGGCAAACGATCAAAAATTAGACTTGCCAAAACGCCATAACTGTCTGGTGTGATATACCATCTATTGAAGCATTGACTGAACTAACAATCCTAATGCCACTGAAACATTGGCATGGTGTGGCAAAAGATCACAATTATCAATATTTGAAACATTGGCATGATGTGCATCGAAAAATGTAAAAAGTGTCGAAATCTATGCTCACCTTAGGCAGTTCAGCGGATACGGTAGCGAAGGCAATAAGAAGAATGGCAGCGGAGAACATCTTCAGAGGAATGGCACCAGAGAATGGATGTGATGAGATAGGCGAGGCACTTTTAAACCCCAGACTGGAGCTGGTTGCCTCGGGCGCTGTCTGACTCATCGAGTCTGTAAACTCACGGAATTTCCGCTACATTCCGGTTTCTGTCCGAGGGAGTGCTCTTCCGAAAGGGAGTGCGACCTCAAACTACGACTCAATCACGCATTTTTGTCATCAAAATTGAAATCTGGCTTCATTTTTCCTTGAAAAAAATGATATTCTACAATAAAAATCGATAGCTTCCAACTTTGCGAAACAATTTAGGTAAGTTTGAAGACCATCATCTGAAGACGATAAGGGGGTACCCTTAAAAAATCCTTAAATTTGTTAAAAAAACCATCTTTGTTGTATTTTAAGTTGTAAATTACGTTTTGTGCACTTCTTACGTTTTTTGTTGCCTTTCCACTGTTTGTGATAATCTCCGAGGGACAATGTTTGCTCTACGCGGTGACATCAACAAAGAAGTGCGAGGGCACCAGAAAGATCAAATGAACGAAGAGTCGCCTCCGGGTACAAGGAATGGTTTGGAATGATGTGTCAAACCCGCAATTCAAACTTCTTTTTTTTTTTGAAAAAATGATTTTAATTTTAATTTTCAATTTAATAAAAAAAAATTTATTTTTTTCAATTAGTCTTCAGCAAATGAGAGGCCCTTACCAGACAAACATCGAGGGTTCGAATCCACCTCTCGGCAAATATTTTTGTTTTTATAAACGATTGTAGTGTGCTATAATAATGTATTAAACTGTTTTAGTATCATTAAAACACTTTAATGTGTTTATAGTACAATTACAAAAAGTTTACTTTGGGCGGATCCGAACCCTCGTTGTTTTTCTGATAAGAGGTCAAGAATTTTGGGTGTAAGGGCAGGCTTGGAGCGGTTTTAAAAACTTTTCTATTGAATGAAACAATTTAACAAAA
Organism: Oscheius sp. G VE-2021; assembly: GCA_022343465.1. Lineage (NCBI taxonomy): Eukaryota > Metazoa > Nematoda > Chromadorea > Rhabditida > Rhabditidae > Oscheius > Oscheius sp. G VE-2021. The sequence goes on from JAJQXH010000013.1 coordinate 928,772, forward strand.
GTTTTATTAAATGGGGATCGAACTGGGGAAGTTAGGATTACAAGTCCGACCGTTTCCCCACTCGACCATAAGAAATTTTAAAAATGGGATAGTTCGAATCCTCCTTACAATTAGCATATTGTCTATTACATGTTTGAAACTCTTTTTACAACAAAAATAGAGATAAAAATAGTTGTCAAAAGAGTTTAATTTTAAAAAATGGGTTTTCTTAAAACCTCTGTGTTTATCTATTAGCTGCCCTCAATTAACCCTTACACAATTACAAGGACCGAAAAATCGATATACTTGACTGAACTCAATTATATCTGTCATTGTGAATTTAATCATTAGCGATTTACCCCAATCAATTGTTTTTTTTTGAAATTTTTCTTTGACTCTCCACATTTTCTGCCCTACCTACTTAACCAAATCCATGGAATTTTAATTTCCCCTAAACGCAGGACGCCTTAAACGTAAAAACAATCCGTATATTTGACGAATCACAACATTTCTGCTTTGGACTTTAGAACAAGACACAATTGTGTCTGTGCCTCTAGAAAACGTGAAAAGAGGAACTTTTCCAAAGAGTTCATCGACTATTTCGATAACACTACATATAACAATCCGATTATAGAGGATTCGCTGGGCAGACAGCAAATGATGCAAAATAAGACCATTCAGTGGTGTGCGAGTGTTTCTTTGAATTTGAATGTAGGATGATTGAGTTCACAGCTGCTTTAACAAAAACTAAATTTTAAGTTGTTTTAAAGGGTCTGAAACTTTATTCATGGTTTTCCATGACCATGAAAACTTCTCGTTAAGATTTTTCCCTCTCAGAATTCCATTTCACACGTTTTAATCAAGTTTTGTTTTTGATTTTGGGAAATGAATTGACATATATTCAAAACATCTATCAAAATTTGTGTCTCACTGTGTGAACTTAGAAAAACATTGCACTTTAAGAATCTTCAGACTGAAAATAGCTCCACGCTGAAGTGTCTAACAGTCGGTGTTACGTCACAGTCAATGTGTGTCAACAGGTCTGGACAAGAGGTTGCGGACATTTCAAAGTTCCGGTTTTTTTTCAGGAAACAATAAATATATAAAGTTTGTAATTTAAGTGTGGCTCATTCATTGAAAGAAATCAATATCGCTTTAAAGGCCGAGGGTCACGAAAATTTAGTTGAACAAAATTTTCCAGAAATGTGTTCGAAAATTGCATTTGCTTCTAATTACCGTTAGCAGCAAATATTTCTTGAAATTGTTTCATAAAAGACCGTCTCAACTGTTTTAAACCTTTCAGCAAAAACCCCCTGTTGAATTGCGCGCGCATCCGCCCAGCACCGTAAATGGAGGGAAATTCAATTGTGAAAACTTAACTTTTTTGAAAAATCGGTTGTTTTCCCCTGAAATTGTCCTTTTTAGGGTTTTTAAATGATTGTAGTATGCAAGAAAAAAACAAATATCCCCACTAACACAAAATTAGCATATTTATTTCCGTTAAAGCGTTTTTGAGCCAGAAATACGTGAAATAAAGTAAATGACAGGGCGATCTTGCTATATACTGCAAACAAAGTGTCCTGAAGCCCGTTTCTTGCTGTTTCTCTAGACAATATATAAGAAAACCCCGTTTAAAACACCGATTTCAGCCCAAAATTAAGACAAAACGCATTTGCCGCAGACTTTTCGGCGGCCGTGCAATGTGCGCGCACTCTTTTCGCGGCGTGGATCATCTGAGACCCCCTAATCCATCGCGGGAGAATTTTATTTTCAAAACTCGAAACTTTGAATGGCTGCCAAACGCTTTAAACTTATTTTTACAGCGTCATATTTGACGTATGGGTTAAAAGTATACATAAAAACAAAATAAAATAATAAATATCCATTTTTTCGTGACCTTTAACATAGAAAATTGAAATATTTCCTCTCACTGTCTCTCTCTCTCTCTCTCTCTCTCTCTCTCTCTCTCTCTTTCTATCTATCTCTATATTCTCCCTCTGTCTCTGTCTGTCTCTCTCTCTTCCACATCAATCATGTTTGTTTGAATCCTCGCGCAACCTTTCATCCGTTCTTTCGCCTCCCATTGTTTGTCTCAAAATCTCTAAACGGAATCTGTGCCGTTTTCTGTTCTCTGCTTTATTTGTCTTTAAATTCCTTTCTTCCTAAATGATTCGGAGATTTAATTCAAATGTGTAACATCAGTGCTCCGAGCACAGTCGGACATATGTAAACACCCAAAGCATAGAACACTTCTGTGCTCCTGTGCGCCAGACAAAAAACTAGCCACCGAAAATCATTCGCACCTCTTGTCTGGCACCGCTGCTTGTTCAGCATTCCAGAGAAAACTGGTCAGGCAACCAGTTTAGAGAAATAGGGAGAGAGGCATTCACATGATGTGCGTGTTAGTGTGTGTATGTGTGAAGGTGTGTTTGTGTACGTGTGTTTATGTGTGTGCTTGTGAGAGTGAGTGAATGTGCGAGAATGTGTTTTTGTTCCCCTGGTATTTAGAGCAATTCCTGTTGTCTTTCTTTTCTTCGTACTTTGACAACGAAAACGTGCACTTTGTTAGTTTGAGTAGATATCAAGCCAGCTGAGCTGATTTACCTCGCACAAACTAGATCGCCGAGCTTATGAGAAGAGACTAGAAAAGTGTTTGCACAATGACGGCAGGGCATCAGAGATTGTATTGTTGCTGGGTGTTCACTAGTTGCGCAAAAGGTCTGGCGTTTCAGAAACTGACTCAGAACAAAATTCTAAGCCAAAAAATCTTCATTAGAAAGATTTTTCAGGAGAAGTAAACATCAAAATAAACTATAAACAAACACAGACATGTTGAATACTATGGTATTGTTTGGTTAATAAAGTCTTCCAAATAGCATTTCTCTGTGAGGACTCCGAAAATGACGCTTTCATTAATTGGAACATTAATTAAAATTGGAAGGACCTCGTAAATGTTTTGTGATTTTGTGATAAAAGCCTAGATCCCATTCCTAAGATTCCGAAAAATACCTTTTTTACCCATTTTGAATCAAAATGAACCGATTTAGGAGCGGTTCAAATTTTAGGGAAATTGTCGTGTGAATTGCCGAGAACTCTGCGTCTCCCCATTTACCACAGTCTCTCGCCCTCACTAGCCGTGTTTTGTGCGACAATTGCAAGATTCGGTCTTTTAAATGCCCCCCTTTTGCAGTCCAAATAATTTAAAATAGGTATGTTTTAGAATCGTGGAAACGATATTTATTCAATGAAAAAATGGTAAAGAGACTTTGAAAAATCAATTTTACGAGGTCCTTGTCCTTTAAAAGTTTTCTTATTCTTCTTGAATGAAAACCAAAGGCGTTTGCAGAAATAAACCATACAAAAACCAACGCCCAGTCTTTGTTTTGCTGCTGTTTGTCCGTGAAAGGGAATTTCCTTATGATCGCGGCTTTGCTTGGCAGAAAATCGGATCAAATACATTTTTGTTGATATCAGATCACCTGAGCTACAGTGAACTTCCTTGTTTGACCTACATTCCTGATCAGAAAAATTCTAGTCGTCTTTAGTTTGGTTCGACCTGTGTTTATTGCAACAGAGTGTTAGATAAACGTAAATAAAGTATAGCTGTCTCATCAAAAGGGTTTTACATGCTTTCCATTTTTATTTAGCGGTGAAAAGCCGCCTAATCATGTCGTCTGTGACAAAGCGGCCTGGGGATGCAATCTGAGGTAAAAAGCGGCCTAAGGATGCCATCTGCGGTGAAAAGCTTCCTGAAGATGTCATCCGCGTTACCGACCTAATGATGTCGTCTGTGTGACAAAGCGGCTTGACGATGCCATCTGCCGTCATCTGCGGGTAAAAAGCGGCCTAATGATTAGGTGAATGCGGAACCATCATGGAAGCCAAAATAGTCCAATTTTTCAGGCGACCTAGTATTAAAAGTTTTTTTTTTAAAAACGGAGTATATATTTTAGCTAAGCAGGAAGTTTTCCCTTTCTTCTTGAATTTAAATCTAAGCCGATTGAAACCAAACCACATTGCCAACACCTAGTTGTTGTTTTGTTGGTGTTGTTTGGGTTCAAACTGTTTTGTTAACTAGTAATGAACAAATCGGCAAAATTTGGAAGCTACAGTTTATGTTACACACGTCCTGCGTTTACGCAGTTCAAAGTTGGGGCGTTCCTATCAAAAGACACCAAACGCACAACTGCGTACAAAAACAAAAAAAGCAAATCCATCGTTTGAGGAGAAGGACCGCGTAAATTTTTTTCTTCTGATTTTTTGATAAAATCCTAGATTTGATTTCCAGGAAAATACTTATTTTACCCATTTTGGATCATAACGAACCGGATTAGGAGCCCTCGAAATTTTGGGAAAATTGTTATTTGAATTGGCGCCATCTCTGCGTCTTTCCATTTCCCACACTATCTCGTCTACTCTAGCCGTGTTTACGTGCGGCAAACGCGTAAAACGGCCGTGTAAACGCGCCCCTTTTGCAGTCTAAATCATATAAAAGGGGTATGTTTCAGAATCGTATCTATTCAATAAAATAATTGTTAAGAGATTTTGAAAAATCAATTTTACGAGGCCCTTCCCCTTTAAGCATGCCTATGTAAAATTGGGCAAGGGTTACATTTCCGATCGCTGGAAACTTGGATGGGCGAGGATAATATGAAATTCGCAAAATATTTGGCCAATGTCATTGTTTCTTTGAGTCTTTCCAGGAAACCTATAATCACCGTCTTTTATATCTGGTAGATCGGATCAAATACTGATCTCCTTGATCACAAAATGATCACAGCTACATCGCACACAAACGTCATGTCAGACAAAAACAATGTTATTCAAACATTTATTATCGATTATCACCCGTTGTTTTTTATCCTATGCAAATAGAGAAGACCAGTAGTTCTAGAAAGTGACGTCCAACTTTCGCTTCTCAGCCGTCTCGTTAAGAACCTAAATTGTTGTTTGTTAAATTCTGCGTGCGAATGAAAATACCTGAGTAACACTTTTCTTGCTGGTTTCAGGGCACAGCCACCACATAAGGAAGAGAGAAAGACCGGTAGGAACTGAGAATAAGAGAAGGGCTTGGCCATCGATCTAAAAAGTAAAAGTATTGATTTGAAATAAAAATAAAATTACCAAGTTGGCCAGGGGGTACCAGGCAAATTCGACGCCGATTTTGGAGGTTGCTTCAAGGGCGGTGAGGATGGAGACGGATTGGAGGAGGACACTTCGAGGGACAAGCTGAAAATTAGAAATCGTATTTTTCTGTCTCTGTATCTGTCTCTATCTCTCTCTCTCTCTGTCTCTGTCTCTTTCTTTTTTTCTCTTTCTTTCTCTCTCTCTGACTATCTAGCTCTGTTTCTCTTCCTGGGTCTCTCTCTCTGTCTCTCTGTTTCTCTCTTTGTCTGTCTCTCTCTCTTCCTCTCTCTCTCTCTCTCCCTCCCTCTCTCTCTCTCTCTCTCTCTCTCTCTCTCTCTTTCTCTTTCTCTTTCTCTTTCTCTTTCTCTTTCTCTCTCTCTTTCTCCTTCTCTCTCTGTTTCTCTCTGAATTTTCCCACCCCCCCCCCCTTCCCTCGTGTAATTCAACCACTCCCCCTGTCTCTTGTTATTTTTGTGTCGTCATAAGTGCCTGTCCACTCAGAGACCGGAAAACGGTCAAAAACAATACTGATAAAACCACAGATAACCGCTTACAATAGTGCAAACCTCACCTCTGCACAGTAAAATCTAGAAATAGAGCCGAGTCCGCAGGCGTTTGTAAGAAGCAGTGCACTCAGAGTGACCATAGTCACAATCTGAATGTTTTATATGTGAGGCATGTTTAATTTATTTATTCTTACCTTCCACGAAGGTCCAATATCCACAGCAACCTCCATCAGGATAAGAGCCACAAGTGAAACGCAAGTTGAAGTAAGCATCAGAGGTCTTCTGCCAAGGCGGTCAACAAGGAGTACAGGCATCATAGTCATCGGGAGACGCAGGATACCTAAACCAAGATTAAGAAAACCTGACTGATTATGAATTACCGTTGATTAAAGAACCGATGTTTGCTGCTTTCATCGACCAGCCTCCCAATTCGTGAAGAACGAAGGAGCTGTAAGCGCGGAGGCAACGGGCTCCTGTAAAAACGTAGGCTACCTGAAAAAAATGGTTTAAATTGGTTTAATGTTATTGAAATTACCTTAACCATGAGGCCGATCCATGCGTTTTGGCGGATAATTTTGGAAGCATCGTCATTTGCTTTCCAAGGCATGAACATGATTTGAATGGCAGTGGGGCCGGTCTTTTCCTCATTGTTTTCCTGAAAATTGGAAGTTTTAGAGAGAGAGAGAGAGAGAGAGAGAGAGAGACAGCCAGACAGAAATACAGAAAGGCAGCATGAGTGAGAGATAGAAAGAGAGAAAAACAGAGAGACAGACATAGATAGAGAGAGTGGAAAAGATAGAAAGAAAGAGAGAGTAAAAGAATGATGGAGATAGAGAGAGAGAGAGATAGAAAAATAGAGAGACAGAGACAGACATACAGAGAGAGAGAGAGAGAGAGAGGGAGAGAGAGAGAGAGGGAAAGAGAGAGAGAGAGAGAGAGAGAGAGAGAGAGAGAAAGAAATAGAGAGAGAAAGAGAAAGAGAGACTTACCATCTTAGCCTTTTCCTTATCTTCCTTCTTCTTCTTAATCGCTTCCTCACAAATCCTGATCTCCTCATCCAATGATTGATCGTCTTCAGCGACCCCATGATAAGCAGATAGCGCTTTCCTGGCCTAAATTCAAAGTATCTCCATGTTGATGTTTCCGAATTACCGTGTCATAGTCTCCCTTCTTCTCGATCAAAAATTGTGGGGACTCGTAAACCGTGAAGAAGAGACCCATATTGATCACTACTACTATGATGTTGGGTAGGAACATGAATGGCCAGGTGTTGGCGGTAGAGAAGGGTACCCCCAGGGCCTGGGTGAGGAGGGCTCCTGAAAAGGATAAGCTGAAAAATGGCTGTTCCCTTACCGATGGCCATAAAAACCTCCTGCATAGCGGCCATCCTGCCTCGGATGGCTGGAGGGGCACATTCCACAATCCAAACGGTGGCATTCACACTAGCGATGCCGTTGGCGAAGGACCTTTAACATAAATCAGTTTAAATAAAGCTTTAACGTAAGCCTTACCAGATGATTCTGCCAACATACAGAAGCTCAAAGGCATAGGGGATCCATTTGGCGGAGGCGGATAACAAGGTTCCTGGGATGTAGAGGGCGCAGGCGATCAGAGCTGTAGATTTCCTGCCAAGGCGAGCTACTAGAAAAGCAGCGGCGAATTGACCAAAGATTGTGGCGGTGGGGAAGCAGACGTTCAGGAGGGACCACATGAGATCCTGGAAATGGAAATTAAGTTGTTGGAAATGAGGCTCCATCGGGCTTTCGAGGTGAAACCTATTACATTCGATAGGGCTAATGATCACGATTAAGCCTGTTTAATTCAAATTTACTTAACGGCACTGATATTCGAGTATTGATTGATTTTCTCTGATTCTTTAGGTTGGCGGCGGCGCGCTTCGCATTATAAGTTCGCGGGCAGGCTCCGCTATTGTGAGCCTGTGGCGCAACGCCAAGGGGCTCGCTTTATGAGCTGGAGGTCCCGGGTTCGATCCCCCACATCAGCGAAGTTTTTCCTTTTTGTACTTTTGTCACCCCCGTTTTTGCAATAAACCTTTTCAACTTGATTTTGAGAGTAAGACCACCCAAAATGTACACTCGAGAGATCATTGGGTGGTCCGAGGAGACCACCCTGCGCCGAATGTTCCCAATATCAAATTTCTTTTGCCATGTTGCTTTAAAGGGACCATCAGCCTCCTTTTCAAAAGCAATGCAAATCCTATGCTAATCAACCCATTTATGAAAAAAGCGTTGCCTGGAGCGGTGTTTGGAAAAATTATTTTAATTGAAAAGAGTGAATTAGCATATGGATCATTCTCATTTCGAAAAGGAGACTGAAGGTCCCTTTAAAGATTGGTTATGTGAAGTCGCCATCATTCTTTGCTTTCCAAATATAGTTTTCTGTAAATTTGTGTGCCACTAAACTTTTGAGCCATTGATCGCTTTTCGACCACAAATAAGCTCAACCAGATTATGGGTGCAGCAACAATCTCTTCTTCTGATAGACTAATACCCAATCAATTGGATGATCTCTCACGAAAAAAAGACCAAAATAGCCAGATGTCGCTCGTCTTAGCAAAAATATCGCTGACAAAAGCGGAGAAATTGGCGATTTATTCTCGGTTTGGTAATTACCAGCATGCCTCTTCAGAGGCAAAAACCTGGCGAGACTCAAACCCAGACGACATCGGCGAAGCCTCTTGCATATGATTTCATTTGGGTTTGAAACTCCCGGTGCCTTTGCAAGTTCCGTAAACGCAGTGCATGCAAGGCCGAAAGTCGGCGGAGAGCCAGATTTGCAAATTGAGCGCTTCAGAAGCCTGGGTACCCCCTAAGTTACCAAAGGAAAAGAAAACTTTCGTTTCGCAAAGGAAAACAAAAACGCGTAAACGGAGTGCATGCTAATTGGAAAGTCCGCAGATAGCTTCATTTGCATATTGGGCGCTTTAGAAATTTCATCCCTTTTAACTAACCAAGGTATGGCCAGCCTTTTTTTTAACAAAAGAAAAACTCCGCCTTTTGAAGGATTTAGGCCGCGTAAACGGAGTACATGCCAGTTGTAAAGTCTGCGGTTCATCCATGCCAGCTTTGATTTCTCCCATTTGATCTATTCTCTTTTTCTCAAATGAAACACCATTTTTTTAAAGTTTGCGGCCGCGTAAACGGAGTGCATGTCAATCGGAATCCCCCATTTTGCGATCTTCAAAGACTAACCAAAGTAGCTCCATTGATGGAGGTCCCCGTTCTGTGAATGAACGACTGATTGATGTAAATTTCGAGCTGTTCGTAGGGCTGATTAAGAACCGATGCGATGTAGCCCTGTTGGAAGCCGGAAGACAAACATAAGGCGAGGGCCAGCACGTGTATAGCAACAGTCGGCATTTCCTGAAAAATTTATGTTTTAAAATACAAAATGCAAGGAACTTAGAAAGTTTAAGCAATTTGTGAGGGTTACATATAAAAAACCTACTTTTTTGTCACTTTCCACATTTGGAATTGGGCGATATACATTTTCGGAGGAATGGCGAACAGTCATTTTCCGGAGAGCGCCGGGGGAGTTTTTGACGCAGAAATGAATGTGATAAAGATTCTGGGGATTTAGTTTTCCTTATCGCGGAAATCGTGCGTCATTTATTAAACGAACACCCGTTTTTAGAAGGTTCCGACATGTTTGCAATGAATAAGGGAACATTTTCAGCAAATTTTTAAAGGGAGCCTTTCAAGGGCCCTTTTTATGCAAAATTAGCCTTTTTCAATTAGGATATTATTTTTCAAAAAGGTCCAAACGAGCTAATTAGAATATAAAAAGGTAGACAATGGAAAGAAGGCTTTATGGAAAGTTGAAAAATAGGATGTTTTTAGAACTTTTGTAAACATCCTTGAATTGCAAATCGAATTATGATTTCTCACGCTCATGGAACATCTAAAAGAGAAAAACATGTATTTTTCAATGAATACATTTTTTTGTTTGAAAAACTAGTATTCATAAAGTTTTGTTTTGAATAATCACATTTGTTTTGAATAAAAGATAAGATAATTGAGATAAGTTAGCAAAATTAGCATAATTTAGATTTAATTGGGTTCAAATGCTATATTTTTCTTTAAATAAGTAGGTTTACGAACTGGTCCCGCAACGAAAAAATGGCAATTGGGGTGACCCCGCGGCGGCTATCTTATAAGGGCGCCGCATGCTGTTAACCGCACAGCTTGTTTGGTGTGGTGGTTAATGCGTCGGGTCTCACACGGGTAGTCCTTGGTTCGATCCTCGCCGCGGCAAAATTTTTGCTTTTGAAAAAAAGTAAGCAGAAAGATGGGGTAGAGAGTGTGGCCAGATATGGACTTGATGAATTGTTACAGAAGCTGATAAAAACATTGTTCAGAGAAGCAAGATTTGTTTGAGACGCAGAATGGGCCGGTTAGAGACGCAGAGGAAGTGGGGGGGGGGGGCGCCGACAGTTACTGGTTAGAGACGCAGACGTAGATATCCAAGGGTGGTGTTGTGGTTAGCGCGCCCATTTTCAAGTGGGCATTCCCTAGTTCGATCCCCGCCGCGGTAGAAACTTTTGCATTTGAAATATTTTAGCTTTCAGTGGTAAAACAATGTTTATGAAAACTAATTGAAACCATAAACATTTTATTTTCCCTATTTTAAAAGAAATTAAACTATCCATTTTTAAAGGTTTCCAAAGAAGCAAACTTAGTGGCATTCGGGATGTTTCTTTGTGTCAATATTCTAATTAGCGATAATTTGAGCCAAAAACTTGATGTGGGTAAGGAAACATTAACTAAAGGGCATACCAAAGGCCTCCTCAAATGAAGATCAGTATCAGTTTATGGCCTGTTAGAGACTATCGGTTAGACTGATACACTACGCACACATCACTCCAATGTTTCATTGAAGGCAGCTTCTAAGGACGAAAACAAGAATAGGTGAATCAGAACATTTGAACTTTGGAAGGTAGGCCACGTTGAGTTCGTTAAATCTACTTCCATTGATTTTCTAGTTCTTGACTCAGTACCATTTGCAGTCGTAATTTTTTAAAAAAATAACCAAAGTACAACCATTGAAAAATAGTAGAATACAAGAATACAGTGTGAAATATAACTGGGAGTATGGTTGGTGAGTATCAAAAAGTGCGGATAATGAAAAAACAAGAAAATGGTCAAAAAATGAACTCTCCTACTTGAATTTCCAACACGGCAGTTTTATACAGCGCGAATTATGTGTGGGATTGCGATTATCAGCTACAGCAGAATCACTCGGCCAAACAAAAAAGTTCATCGCAGAATCACAGTGGGAAGAAAACAAATACTGTCCAAATGAAACGGGGTTTCCGCGTCCGGGTGTTTGTAGGTTCGTCAGAGTTCAATGTCATTCCAGAGGTTTATCGGAGCTACAGTAACCTACCGTTCAGTTGGAGTTCAAACATTGACTTCTCCGAGCATCTAGGGCGATTACGGTGAGTTTTTATCATTTTGGGAGTTTTTATACAAAATCTGCTAACTTAAAATTTTTGACAAAGCTTTTTTTTGAGGAGGGGGGGGGGGTGGCTTTTTAAAAGCTTTCGTCAAGGTTCTCACGGGCCGCGGGCTGGCTAAAACATTTTGTCGGCCCATTTAAATTACAAAAAAAATTTCCTTAAGGGGGTAAAATCTAGTAAATTTTTGTGTTTTGTTAATAATTTATCTTAGAACAAAAACGAAATACACCGGCAGGGACCGAACCCTCGACTGCTTTCTTGGCGATTTTTAAAACAGAGGGCCAGACGAGAGTTCAAACATTGACTTCTCTGAATCGCTGGAGAAATTATGGTGAGTTGGAATTTTAAGATTTTGGGTTTTTATACAAAATCTGCTAACTGAAATTTTCTAAAACAAGCGCTTTTTTCGTTTTATGTTTTTTGGGGGGGATGGCTTTTTAAAAGCTTTCGTCAAGGTTCTCACGGGCCAGGCTGGCTGAAAAATGTTTGTCGGCCCATTTATAAATTATAAAACAAAATTACTACTTAAGGGAACCATGAATCCCCATTATAAAATAAGAATGACACCGCTCCAAACAAATTTTTTCACAAAGGCGCTGATTAGCATAGGATTAGCCTAGATTTTGGAAAGGCGTCTGACGGTCCGTTGATACGTTCCTTAAGAGAGTAAAATCTAGTAGATAATGTTTTTAATGTTTTGTTAATTATTACCTTACCATTAGAAAAAAATGAAACACACCGGCGGGGACGGAACCCTCAACTGGTTTCTTGGCGATTTTTAAAACAGAGGTACAGACAGGGCTGAAACTGGCCAGACCGTAAAAGTATAGTAAAAAAAACGGTGAATTCAAGAAAACTTGAAATAGCAATGTTCCTAATGTGATTTGCATAAAATTTGAATTCTCTTAACAACCAAGGTGAAAAAAATGTATTGTGGGAAAACGTTGAAAACATAAGTTACTCCGAGTACTGTTGTCAATTTTCTATTTTAAATTAAATAGAAACCGATGCAATTTAAATAAAAATTAAAGATCAATCATCAACTTAAATATTTGGAGAGTTGCATAATTTAGAAAGTCAATAGCAATTAGAGAACCCTTAATGGTTTTCGAATTCAAACTTCTTTTTTCGTATTAAAACAAAATAAATACATTTGGATAAAGATGGAATCATAATATTTTAACAAGAGAATTGTCTCAAATAAAATTGATTTTACAAAGGAAAAGTTAAAAAATAGAGTTTTCTTAAAGAAGTTAAATTTAATTTTACAAAAAATAAGAAAGTAGAAAATTATTATTTCAAAGCCGTATTGGCGCCGAATGGTTTGCAGCAGACAGCCGAACAAAACATTACAATGGTTTTCTTTGACAGAAATTCTAAGCTCAGAAAAAAATCGTGATAATTTGGGAATTATGGCGTTTTTTTGTTATGTTACAAATGTAACAATAAATTTTTAAAAAATTGATTTTACAAAAGAAAAGTTAAAAAATAAAGTTTTCTCAAAGAAGTTGAATAAAATTTTACAAAAAAGTAGGTCTGATTTCAAAAGCTTTTTTGGATTGTCGCCATATTGTTTGCAACAGACAGCCGAACAAAACATTACAATGGCTTTCTTCGATTGAAATTCTTAGCTCAGAAAAAAAATCAAAAATATCATTTCGCGATTCTAATGTATTTTATTATTATTATTCCAATGTAAAAAGTTCGTCAATACAATTTGTTTTTTTAAAATCAATTTTTGTGGGTATTGAAATTTTACTTTCTTCGCATACATGAGAGTGGGATTGTCCAAAAAGAAAAAAAAGCGAAGAAGATTCTGTCTTTTTCTCTCTCTGTCTCACACACACGCACTCATATACACACGCACACACGTACAGATACCTACAAGCTCACACATCCACACACTGATACACACACGCTCACACACACACACACACTCACACCAAACACATTCACACACTCACACAAACTTGAGAGCGTGATCGTTTATGAGCCTTGGTAACATCTAAGGTTGTAAGAAATGAAAATGAGTGCAGCATTGAAAAACTATTTAAAATTGCTGGTACGGATGTTCGATGTCTGCGGTTTACTTAAATACTAAGCCTTAACTGCTCCTTATCTCAGCCCGCCCCTTCCCTCCCCTTGCGGGGGATTACAGTCTCGTGCCGTCCAGGAAATGGGCTCTGATAAACGAGACACTTCGGCTCAGCCGTTCGGGTCCAAAGGAAAACAACGCCCGTCCAGCAACAATACAATCCACTTAGGTGAACGTCATTTCGGAGAGATACCGGGAAGAGATAGGAGCACGCAGCACATCTGCGTTCTGCAAAGTCAATACTTGTTTCCGGTCGCTTCTATGGAACAATGCACTTCCAGTGCGGCGTCGACATGAAAACACAGGAAGTGCGTCAATTCAATATTTTCATGTCCGATAAAAGATTGTGGATGAGAGATCGAAGGTGTTTCTTGGAAATAGAAGCAAAGAACAAATTATGGTAGATTGACCTGTGTGTGTGCATGTGTGTTTATTTCTGTGTTTGTGTCTGTGTCTGTGTCTGTGTCTGTGTGTGAGTGTGTGTATGTTTAGACGTGTGTGTGAATGCGAGTGTGCTTGTGAGAGAGTGTGTGTATATGTGTT
>JAJQXH010000013.1:947500-1005000 GCA_022343465.1 Oscheius sp. G VE-2021
ATCTTGTCGCCTGGAATGGTGAAAAAATGGCATTTTGAATGTGCATTTCTCCTAAACGACACATTTAAACCCAAAACTGCTATTTATTTTCTTTAATAACTTTTCAAGCTTCTTTATAAACTCAGGAAGAACCGCGTAAAAATAATTTTTATTTTTTGCTTTAAATCCCTAGATCTCATTCCCAGGATTCCGAAAAATACCTATTTAACCCATTTTGCTTAAAAATTAACCCATTTAGGAGCGCTTGAAATTTGGATAAATTGTCATTTGAATTGCCGCCAACTCTGCGTCTCTTCATTTTCCATGCTCTCTCGCCCACTCTAGACGGGATTACGTGCGGCAAACGCGTACCACGGCCGTGTAAACGCGCCCTTTTTGCAGTCCAAATCATATAAAAGGGAATCGGGTGTTTCGGAATAGTGGAAAATATGTCTACTCAATGAAACTATAATAAAGATACTTTGAAAAATCAAAATATGAAAAAAAGTTTTGAAAAAGGTCCCCGATCGTCCCCATTTGTTTTTTGAACTAGGGACCCAATGGTCACTTTTTTAAAGTCTCTCGTGTGTCAAACCCATACGAAATCGGTTGAAACCTTGAAAAAGTGTTACCAATCCAACCATACACTTTTTAACAGTTTTCAATCTTCTAGGGAGAAAACATCGAAACTTTAATCGAACAGAAGGACAAACCAAGAATGCTTGAATTGAAGGAACGGTACCATAAAGAAGTTGAAGCCGTTGGCTCCAAAATTTTTTACAGTCCTTTTGAGTAAGTCAACTTCCATTGTTTATGAATTTCACAAATTTTAGAAGAAAGGATCTGAGCCCTCAAGAATCCTACACTGTGAACTTTGCTCTTTTCTGCGGCATATAACCGAAGAATAAGAGAAGAGTGTGTGATTTGCTACCCGTGTGGAACGTCACATCGCAAAAAAGATGATCTCTGATGATTTAACAGAGCGGCGATATAATTGATATGGCGTTTAACCATTTTGGCTGTAAACTATAAACGTTCTATGTACTAATTGAGTTTTTTAGTCAAAGAACATAATTCGGCCATTCTAGAGGATTTGCATATAAGGTTAATTGTCATTTTTACGCGGGATCTGTACTGTGTTTACGCGGCCGCTTTCATCAGGCGTTGTTCACTGGCGGGAAAGCCGGAAATGTGAAACCTAAATGAAAACTTTTTCATTTTTTGCAAGATTTTCAATGAATTAAAGTGCCCATCAGCCTCCTTTCCAAAGACTATGCTAATCCTATGCTAATCAGCCCTTTGTGCCCCCAAAAACGTTACTTGAGGGGTGTTGGAAAAAATATCCTAACTGAAATGAATGAATTATCATATGGGTTATTCTCATTTGGAAAAGGAGGCTGATGGTCCCTTTAAACACAGACGCAATCGGCGACCGCATGGAGGGACTATGAACTCTGATTTCTCAATGTAAAAAGTAAACTTTATAAAAGAAAACAAAAAGTAAACAAAAAATAAGAACAAAAAGTTTCTAGTTTCAAACTAAAAACGATATTCGACAGGGATCGAACCATGGTCGTGCAGTTTGTATTAAATGAGAAGAAATCCATTGTGAGGCCTTCCGCCTTACAATGGATTTCTTCTCATTTAATACAAACTGCACGACCTTACATAAACCAAAATTTGTAAACTACACCAGCATATTTTTTAGGCCGTAGAACATTCATTAATTTTGCTCCTAGTACCATAAAATCCGTCTAAAGTGAAAGGAAAGTCACCAATCGGGACGAACCATGGAACCATTATTCACGCGAAAATTGGCTTTAAACGCGTAGATTTGGGGAAATCTGCACCTGAAATGCCATTTTTCTCCATACCGGGCGACTGGCGCCTGTGGAGAACATGCATTTTAACAAACTACGTGCACGATGTTTACGCCTATGTCCAATCCATCGGTTTATCGACTTTATGGTCGCCACTTTCGAATTTCCAATGTTCCCGCCTGAAAAGACACGGAAATCTGCCATGGTAGAACCGCGAGTTTCACACCCATACGCGATCGGCATACGCCAAAAGGGTAGTTCCGCCACATACAGTACTATGCACCATAGGTAAAGCCGAAAATAAGTCTCCCACGGTTCCTTTAAAGAAAAAAAAGCCCAAGATAGCCCGATCTGCCGATAATTGGTTTTTTTAACGAACGCCATGCACTCTGTTTACCAATGCGCCTTTCTCTGCAGCTTTTGCAGGGGTCAATTTGAAACAAACTTGTTTTAAAGGGTGTTCTTTAATCAGTTGCTACTAAAGGCTAGATTATTTTTACATTTAAAAAATTCTCATTAGATCTTACGCCCTGCGATCATACGATCTGACGCCGACTAACCGAAAAATTGCTGTTTCTTTTCCTTAGTTTAAAACAGATGCGGAACCATCTTTCTCTGGCAATGTTTGCGAATTGTTGCGCGTTTCACTGCATCGAACCGACCTATCTTTTTCTGAAATTGTTACAATAAGCGCGGGAAGTAGTTAGCTGGCCGTTCCACTTAGTGCGTAACAAAGGTCAGCGCACCCATTTAAAAGCGCCCGTGCCGAGAATGAACCATCGACATGCGGATCTTCGCCATCCTCTCCGTTCTCTTCGCTCTCGCAGCAGCCGGCCCCCGTAAGTCACAGTTCTCAAAAGCATCTGACCTAGCAAGTTTCAGTCTTCAAGCGCAATGCTTATGGAGATGAGCAGGTCACCCCTGCCCCTGCTGCCGTTGTTGCTGAAGAACCCGCTCCCGTCGCTCCTGCTCCTGCTGAGGAGGCTCCTGTAGCTGTTGAACAGCCCGCACCTGCTCCTGAAGCCCCCGCTGCTGAGGAGACTGCACCCAAAACCGAGGATTCTGGATACCGCGCCAAGAGGAACTCTTACGGAGACGAGCAGGTCACCCCTGCCCCTGCTGCTCCCGTGGCTGAGGAACCCGCTCCTACCCAGCCTGCCCCCGCCGAGGAGGCCCCCGTAGCTGTTGAGCAGCCAGCCCCTGCTCCTGAGGCTCCCGCCGCTGAGGAGGCTGCCCCCAAGACTGAGGATTCCGGATACCGTGCCAAGAGAAACTCTTACGGAGACGAGCAGGTCACCCCCGCTGCCGCTGTTGAGACCACAGCTGCCCCCGCCCCTGTTGAGGAGGCTCCTGTGCCTGCTGTCCAGCCCGCCCCCGCTCCGGCCCCCGCTCCTGCTCCTGCTGCCGGGTGTGAGACCCCCGCCGCTGAGGCTGAAGCCCCTGCCCCTAAGACCGAGGATTCTGGCTACCGTGCCAAGAGGAACTCTTACGGAGATGAGCAGGTTACCCCCGCTGCCGCCGTCGAGACCACCGCCGCCCCTGCTCCCGTGGAGGAGGCCCCTGTACCTGCCGTTCAGTCCGCTCCTGAGCCTGCCCCCGCTCCTGCTCCCGCCACCGGTTGTGAAGCTCCCGTCGCTGAGGCCGTAGCACCCGCCGCCAAGACCGAGGATTCTGGATACCGTGCCAAGAGGAACGCTTACGGAGACGAGCAGGTCACCCCCGCTGCCGCCGTTGAGACCACCGCTGCTCCCGCCCCTGTTGAGGAGGCCCCTGTACCCGCTGTCCAGCCTGCTCCTGAGCCTGCCCCTGCTCCTGCTCCCGCTCCTGCTTCTGGATGCGAGGCTCCTACTGCCGAGGCTGTTGCCCCCGCCGCAAAGACCGAGGATTCTGGATACCGTGCCAAGAGGAACTCTTATGGAGACGAGCAGGTTACCCCTGCCGCCGCTGTTAAGACCACCGCTGCTCCCGCCCCTGTGGAGGAGGCCCCCGTGCCTGCTGTTCAGCCCGCCCCTGAGCCTGCCCCTGCTCCTGCTCCCGCTCCTGCTTCTGGATGCGAGGCTCCTACTGCCGAGGCTGTTGCCCCCGCCGCAAAGACCGAGGATTCTGGATACCGTGCCAAGAGAAACTCTTACGGAGACGAGCAGGTGACCCCCGCTGCCGCCGTCGAGACCACCGCCGCTCCCGCCCCTGTTGAGGAAGCCCCTGTACCTGCTGTGCAGCCTGCTCCTGAGCCTGCTCCTGCCCCTGCTCCTGCTACCGGATGCGAGGCTCCCGCCGCTGAGGCTGAAGCCCCTGCCCCTAAGACCGAGGATTCCGGATACCGTGCCAAGAGGAACGCCTACGGAGACGAGCAGGTTACCCCCGCTCACGTCGCCCCCGCTGCTGCTGAGGAGCCCAAGCCCGCGGAGCCTGTCCCCGCTGAGGAGGCCCCCGTCGCCGTCGAGCAGCCCGCCGAGGCCGCTCCCGTCGCCGCCAAGGAAGAGTCCGGCTATTAATAACTTCTCGAATCTCACGAACAATTACATCAGGTCATTGAGCTTAATAAAACAATTTCACTTATCTGCTTTTTCTTTGGTTAGGTCACAGTCAGTGTGAAAGGAAATCACAGCAGACGGTTTCATTGCCTTCAAATTGGGGCAAAAACGCTTTACTGCCGTCACAGTTCTATCAAATTGGAGAAGAATGGTCATAAAAGAACGGGGGCGACCGTTTTTTGTAAGCCGAGTGGCGCCGATTTAGCTGACCAGCCGGGTGCAGGTTTCGTTCAATGACAAATCGGGAAAGTTGCGAAAAAGGAGAAAGAGACCGAGGATGGCAAAATGACAAACTCAGGGAGAGAAAGAGGGAGAAAGAGAGAGAAAGAGAGAGAGAGAGAGAGAGAGAGAGAGAGAGAGAGGGAGAGAGAGAGAAAGAAAGAGAGAGAGAGAGAGAGAGAGAGAGAGAGAGAGAGAGAGAGAGATAAGTAAATCATTTATTCTTTGTCTCTAGTTCCAGGATTTTTCCAGTTGGTGGAAATACATTTCAGTTTCTCCAGTTGTTGTCATAAATGGTTTTACAACCACTGTTTTCTTGACATTTCTTTTACAAAGTCGTTGTTTGATCCACAGTCTCCATTTAGCGACTGTTGAAAGCAACATGATCCACGTGGTCAGTGGCCAACTAAACAGTATGCTATTATTATAGATTTATCTACCTGGTAATAGCCAGTTGAAGTGAAAGAACAGGTAGAAGAGACCAATGGGTTTTATATGCTAATATCAGTAAAGTAATTACAATTATTAGAGTGAAGCAGCTGTACAGGAAAACAACTTTAAAGAGCTGAAACAGTTTAGTTTTCTCTGTCTCTCTCTCTGTCTCTATCTCTATCTCTTGAAGGGGAAGGATCTCGTAAAAATGATTTTTCAAATGTGAACACGGCTAGAGTGAGCGAGAGAGTGTGGGAAATGGAGATACGCAGAGTTGGCGGCAATTCAAATGACAATTTCTCCAACAATTCAAGCGCTCCTAAATCGGTTCATTTTGAACCAAAATGGGTAAAAGGGGTATTTTTCGGAATCCTGGGAATGAGATCTAGACTTTTATCACGAAATAAGAAAAATAATTTTTACGCGGTCCTTCCACATTAACCTAATTTACATACTTTTAAAACCCGGATATTTTCAACAAGTTGAAACCGTTTCCCAAGAGAGTAGTCTCCCCTATTTCCAGAAATCCCAATTTTGAACAGATTCCGTTGATTCCAATTTTCAAGCAAAGTGTAGAGCTAAACGAGCGTACATTTGCATAAAGCCCATTACCAAGGCATTTCCAAACATTAAGATAATCAAGTAAACAGCAGGTAAAGTTAAAAGCATATGAGCAGATGTACCACAGTAAGCTAAAAATATTGACCACAGCGTCAATACAAAAATTATTGTAAATGCTATAAAGCTTCTGGATTTCTTCTCGTAATCCTAAAGAAAATTTATTTTGAGAGAAAAGATAATTTGACAAACCGCTAAGTAGTAGATTGCCCAGAGCCGTTCGATCAGAACAGCTGAAGGGCCTTGATGATGTAAAAAGTTAAACAACAGTGAGATGAACGAGACCCCAATTTGGATTGGGTTGCAGTCCCCTAAAATATTTTGTTCAATTCAACTACCAGGTTTTCTTTTTTTCATTATAAAAACAACAAAATTTCTGTTTGTGTTAGTTTGTTGACTTAAAGGTACCGTCAGGGACCGCTTAGCGGTTTTTATTTGCTTAAGGTGCATAGCGGAGGGACAACCCTTGCCGCGGTCGCCTATCTCGTACGGGTGTAAAATTCGCGGCGCTGCTATGTTAGACAAGCAGCTTTTTTGGGCATTTTTAGTGGGAACATTGAAAATTCGAATCCACATGTGCCTATCCTCGAATAGCCAAAAATAGGTTCACACGCAGATTTTTCCAAAACAACGCTTTTAAAACCCAAAGTGTTAATTATTTTCTAAAATCAGTTTTCAAGCTCTTTAATTTGAAATAATGCCAAAATGTCCCTGACGGTCTCTTTAAGATGACGCCTCTTGGAATTAGATATGCACTATTCGATTGAAAATACTATTAATGATGTATTGGTGTGCTTAATAGTTTTATAATTATTTATTTAATTATTCCTTTTCAAAAAGGCATAGTTGGGCCATATAAAGTGCCTTTGTCCTAATTTTAACCAAGAAACATCAAAATTTTATTTTTATCTTCGTCCAACATAGGTCTAACATTTTCAAACCAACCTTGTTTATCATTCATGAAAAATTCGCGGTACATCATATAAAATCGACAGAAAACTCCCAGAACTTGCAAAGTGATAAAGTAAATAAAAAGACGCCGAAGGTTTGGATGCCAAGATTGTTTGGCCCGAGAAAGAGACAAAAGAAACCAGTATAGAACAACGGTTATTACAAGAATGCCTAATTCAATTATATAAGCAGAGTAAACTATCCACGAAAAAGGACGAGTTTGCTTAGTGTCCACGAAGACTGTATAGAGCATAAACAAGGTTCCCGAGCAGTTGGCGATCATTGAGTTTTTGTGAGTTTTGATTGCCGCAGACGTCTGAAGTGGTTAATTTCCTATGGTATAATTTTTACGATTATATGATACACATTAAATGATATTTATAGGGCGTTGTGTAAAATGAAAGAAGTTGGAATAAATAGTCTAGCCTTTGGAGATCTCTGATTGAAAAGGAAATAGAAATATATGGGATATTATAAGCAAAACTTTTTTATTCAATTGACCACAACTGAACTAGGTGCTTTTTTATTTATGAAAATTAAAAAAACTTAAAAACCCCGATTTCAAAAACTTAAAAAATTATTTTAGAAAATGAGAATTTTAGAAACATTGGTTTTTGAAACTTAAAAAAAACTTTTCTATCGCATGATTTTAGAGATATCTGCATCCAAGATGCCTTTTTGGTGTTTTTCAAATCCTTAAAAGGATAACTAATATATAATCACTGTATTTAAATACAAGAATATTTAAATTGCTCGCAAAATTAAAAAAAAGACAAACTATTTCACGTTTACCTTAACAACTATTTGTACTTAAACAAACCGCGCAATTGTTTGCTCCTAATTGAAAACCTGTAAATTGAGTAAGGTCGTTTTTCTGATTATTCCCTTTCAGTGAGTTTGTATAAAAAACAAATTTAGGCACTTTTGAATTCGTCGTTTGCAAAGGGAACATAGGCAAACATCGGACAGCATAGGACGAAATTAGCTTTTTGAACGATAAGACAGAAAAAGACAAAGAGTCCGAATCGTTAAAGGGGAAGGATCGCATAAAAATAATTTTTCTGATTTTGCGATAAAAGCCTAGATCTCATTCCCAGGATTCCGAAAATACCTCTTTTGCCCATTTTTCATAAAAATGAACCGATTCAGGAGCGCTTGAAATTTGGGAAAATTACCATTTGAATTGCCACCAACTCTGCGTCTTCCCATTTTCCACACTCTCTCGCCCACTCTAGCCGTGTTTGCGTGCGGCAAACGCGTAAAACGGCCGTGTAAACGCGCCCCTTTTGCAGTCCAAATCATATAAAATGGGCATGTTTCAGAATCGTGGAAACGATGTCTACTCAATGAAACTACAATAAAGATACTTTGAAAAATCAATTTTACGAGGTCCTCCCCCTATAAACAACGTCAAATTCCTACCACATATTCGGTCACGTGACTTGCGTCAAATAAAGATTTCAGTGGTGGAAGAAATGGATCGAACAGTTTTAAAATTACAAAAATTTAAAAAAAGAGTGGACATCATCACATGGGTGGTCCCGGAACCCTTATGAATTTATTTCCCCGTCCGCCTTATCAGCCACCCACCAAAGTCTTACCAATGTACGAAATTGGAATGGTTTGGGGTCGATTATATAGCCCCATTCGGTGGGGGTGCCGATTGTTTACGCGCTCCTTGGCACACTCTCTCTCTCGCTGAGGGCGCAGACAATGAGGGTGCAACTACTGGATTGGAATCATGCGGCGAATGGCATCCGCATTTGAAAACTCTCCATTTTATCTTTTTAACTTTTCTTTTCGTTTTTAAATGTTATTTTTAATTTTTAATTAGATTAAATTTAAAAATGAAATTTAGCTTGTTTGTAAGGTTGGTAGGGCTGCTGGCAACAGTGGAACCTAGCTGAAAGGTCGCATTTGGAATAAATAAGCGCTTTATTTTGGGTTTCAAGGATTTTAATTGTCAAAAATCAGTTCAAGCGGAAAAAATAGTGGCATTTGTCTAGTCAAAAGCTAGTCATGCGGTCATTGGTTGCCAAAAGCGGTACTCGCAATAAAAAGCTGAGGAGTCAAAACTCATTTTAATCTATTTTAATTTTATTTTTCCCATCTCCAAAAAACCCCCCTGAAATTTGTTTTTATAATTGGTGCTAGTCATGTCTCTGTACTAAAATGGTTCGTCTTTCGTCTGAAACGTGTTTTGTAGTTTAATGGGACAGGGAACTATTTTTGTTCTTTTCCCTTGAACAAGTTTGAAAAAAACAAGCACTCCATGACTTTTTCGTCATTTTCATAAAAGGATGAGAAAAGACCTTTAGTTCTGCATCAGATCGAATTAACCTTATGTAAGACCAAAAAACAAGTTCATATTTTGTGAGAAAATTCAAAAATAACATCGAAGATGGTCGACTGTCTGGGACTTCTTTTTCATTTCCGTGGCGAAAAAGTTCCACTTTTTATTAGCCTTCTATTTGGGCTACCTCTACTTTTATGGATTATTTTTCGACTATCAACAAGACATTTACATATGTATAAATATCATTATTTTATTATTGGGCAGTGTGGGATCGATGTAATGCTGATAATTCTACATGCAGTTATGTTTGTGGTAGGTTTCCTTAGAGAGACAGAGAGAGAGAGAGAGCGAGAGAGAGAGAAAGAGAGAGAGAGACAGAAAGTTTTAGATACAAAATTACCCATGTGGATATAGCTACACTTTCGATTACATTATTTTCGGTTTGATAAATATAATTGGTCCGTTTTCTCTTATGTCCGTCTCTTTCCTTTCCGTCTACTGGAAAACGTTGATAAAAAGGTGGTTTTTAATATAAACATAAAGTTTTTTTTAATTATTGATAAATAACACATTTTAGGCAACGAAAAACTGACTGTTTCTTGTTTATCCTGATAGCATTGCCCTGTTCTTACATGTTTCCCTATCAGATTGTTTTGATTTTGCGAAATCTGTATTTAGTAGACTTCCTGTTTCAATGGGTAAGTAAAATATCATTAAAGGGGAAGGACCTCGAAAAAGTTATTTTCAAAGTATCTTTATTATAGTTTCATTGAGTAGACATCGTTTCCACGATTCCGAAAAAAACCCCTTTTATATCATTGCAAAAGGGGCGCGTTTACATGGCCGTTTTACGCGTTTGCCGCACGAAAACACGGCTAGGGTGGGCGAGAGAGTGTGGGAAATGGGGAGACGCAGAGTTGGCGGCATATCTATTTATTTTGATCCAAATTGGGTAAAAGAGGTATTTATCGGAATCCTGGGAATAAGATCCAAACGTTTATTTTTACAGAAACAGAAAAGTTTACAGAAACATTATTTTAACGCGGTCCTTCCCCTTCAAACATCAGTTTTTTTAAGATTTGGTTGGACTACATTGGTACAATTTTAAACGTTTTGTTTGAATTTCCAATTCTGATGGCATGTTGCATTTCATTGTTTGCAGTATTAAGAGCTGACAAATCTAATTTTCATAGCCAACATACTAAGAAAGCTTATAGGAAAATGACCATTTCTTTAGCTATTCAGGTTGGTTGCTCACTCAATCCCTCACATTTTCACTCACAAACACGTACACTGGTTAATTTACTCACACACATTCACTCACACATACACACGGGTTATTTAGACGCTGTTTTTATCGTTTCGACTCCTAACTTCAATAGCTCTATGTGTTGTTTCGTCTTACTTGAACGCCCAATATATCCCAGACAGGGTGATTCACAACCCACCTAATGAGGAAGACAAGATTTTCTTGGCTGAGGTAGCCATGCGTAAACAAATGGCTGCACTTTCCACGTTTGTAAGTATGTGGAAATCCAAAAAATTTTCACATAATTTTAGATGGTCGATGACCTCCCAACTATTAATCCATTCTTCAAAGCTGTCCTGACGTGGTGGTCTGTGAGAGGCCTTCTGGTGAAAGAAACGCCCACCGTGGTTATACCACCTGCGACGCGGTCAGTCAGATCAGCTACCAGTTTGAGATAGTTTGGCAAATATAGCTATGCTTGTTTTTAAAGGTTAAAATTAAAGGGGAAGCACCGCGTAAAAATATTTTTTTCTGTTTTTGTGATAAAAGTCTCGGTCTTATTCCCAGGATTCCGAAAAATACCTCTTTTACCCATTTTGGATCAAAATGAATCGATTTAGGAGCGATTGAATTTTGGGGAAATTGTCATTTGAATTGCCGCCAACTCTGCGTCTCCCCATTTCCCACACTCTCTCGCCCACTCTGGCCGTGTTTACATGCGGCAAACGCGTATAATGACCGTCTAGACGCGCCCCTTTTGCAGTCAAAATCATATAAAAGGGGTATGTTTCGGAATCCTGGAAACGATGTCTACTCAATGAAACTATAACAAAGATATTTTGAAAAATCAATTTTACGAGGTCCTTCCCCTTTAAATGATAGTCAATCTTTAAAAAAATATCGATTATTTACTTCCATGAATTCGCAATTTGCTTGAAATAAATCTCAGTTTCAGCAGCCGTTGTCATAACAGGTTTTACAAAAGTCGGCGTGACTTTCCTTCTTGTAATGTGATTTTTTATCCATTCTCTCCATTTAACCACAGTTGTCAGCCACAAAAGAAGGGAAATTAGTGGCCAACTGAAAATGCGTTATGAAAATGCCTTAACCCACTGTCATCATACCATGATAGAGATGTCTGAACAAAAAGACGAGTTGATAGGTCCCATGTTGAATCCAACTTAAATCCACCGCATAGGAGAATTGCGATAGTTACGGAAAGAAGTGAAAAGCAGAAAAATGTGAAAACAACTTTTGTGAGCTGAAAAAAGGAATTTTTTTTAAATTCTCAAACTTTTAAATTTAAATTTAAAAATTTATAAAGTCAAAAAAGGTCCCTAAATGTTCTTATTTTCAAAAGCTCGAAATAAAACTTTATTAATTCAAACTTAAAATATCATAACAAACTACAAACCTCAAGTACCCTCAGGTTTTCAATGAGCTGAAACCTTTTCCCAAGGGAATAGTTTCGCGAATCTCCTGAAATCCCAATTCTGATCAGAAAATGTTCGTTTGTTTTCTGTAGTATAACAAACATCTAAACCCATTGGTCAATACGTCAAATATGCCATTACCGAAGCAGTTACACAAATTAGAAAAATAGTGATAATAAAAGAGCCATTGCGCCCGGCCAGAATAACTAATGATATTATAGCTGACGTGGAAAATGAAAATAAGGTTATATACACCGAAATGAAGCTTCTTCGTGTTTTCTCATAATCCTGAAAATGTTAAATAGGTGCCTTAGACTATGCTACCGCAAGGTAGTAAAGTGCAGCGAGCCGCTCCAATAAAAAGGTTAACGGACCAATCTGACAAGTGAAACTGACAAATGTAGCGATGAAGCTGCCCATTATTTGAATTGGGATACAGTCACCTGAAAAATCAATTTTTTAAAAGAGCCTTCAGGGCATTTTCATTTCGCTTTGGTTTTCATTTAAGTTTTTTTGCATATTCAAAAAGAGGAAATTGTCTCTTATTTTTTCATAACGTATCTTTTAAATCAGAATGCCACTAAACGCAGGACACAGTTCGGGCCATCCGCAATTTTTGCGGCTATAATCCCGAAATTCTTAAACTTTAAAGGAGAAGGACCTTGTAAAATTGATTTCTCAAAGGATCTTTATTATACTTTCATTGAGTAGACATCGTTTCCACGATTCCGAAACATACCCCTTTTATATGATTTTGACTGCAAAAGGGGCGCGTTTACACGGCCGTTTTACGCGTTTGCCGCACGAAAACACGGCTAGAGTGGGCGAGAGAGTGTGGGAAATAGGGAGACGTAGAGTTGGCGGCCATTCAAATGGTAATTTTCCCAAAATAGAAGCGCTCCTAAATCGATTCATTTTGATCCAAAATGTGTAAAAGAGGTATTTTTAGGAATCCTATGAATGAGATCTAGCCTTTATCACAAAATCAGAAAAATTATTTTTACGAGGTCCTTCCCCTTTAAGGCTGAATATCTCACATAAAAATTTGAAATTAGGGTTATCTTTCGATAATTCTGTTGAAGATAGCAAACACTAGAGTTTATTTTTAAATTATTTAAAAATGGAAATTATTTAAAAAAAAACTTTTTTTATGTTTTTGTTTCACAAAGTGTTAAAAAAAACTTTGCGTACTGCAGGCACTTTAACAATTGTTCTATGAATTTTTCTTCGTCGAACTAAATTTTTGAGCGACAATTTATTTGCGAAAAATGTCTTTGAAAAGTGATTTTTGTCAGTCATTTGCGAAATTTTTAGTTACTGGGGTGGTTTTGTAAATTTCAAAAATTAAATTTTTCAACTAAAATTTTGTAAATGTTTTATATGAGCAAACAGGTTATTCAGCAAAAAAAACAGTTATTTTTAGTGAACGCAGAAATTCTATTGAATAGTCCTAGTTTTCCAGCGATTCGCAAATGTAACCCTGACGCAGTATTGCGTACGTATACTTAAACATAGTGGGAATCCGGAATGGGAACCTATTTTCATCAGTATGGCAAAATGAAACGTGCAATACTGGAAAACGTGGCCATATACTTGTAGTTTAAGTCTACGTTTTCAAAATCTGCTGAGCTGCCTTGGTTTTCGAGTAATCGCATATTTTCTGTCACCGCTATTCCCCCGCTTAATAGTCATTGATGCGTCACAACGTTAAAATTGTGGTTCGAAGGTGTAGTGGTATCGCGTCCAACTCTTGTTTTGCAGGACCCCGGTTCCAATCCCTTTGATGATTTTATTTTGCTTTTTGTATATTTGAGGATACACAAACATTTGTTTTCATTGAATTTTGTTTTCGATTTTTTGAAAATTAAAAAAAGAAGAAAATCAAAGTTTTTTAAAGAAAATGATTCAATTTTCACAACACTTGGGTTCAAAACAGAATTCAGAGAAAAGGAATGTGTCTGTGTCCAAACATATAAAAAAGCAAAAATAAAATCATTGAAGGGATTCGAACCAGGGTCCTGCAAAACAAGAGTTGGACGCGCTACCACTACACCATCGAACCACACTTTTAACGGTGTGGCGCATCAATGACTATTAAGCGGGGGAATATCGGTGAGAGAAAATATGCGATTACTCGAAAACCAATGCGGCTCAGCAGATTTTGAAAACGTAGCCTTAAACTAAAAGTGTGTGGCCACCTTTTCCGATATTGCACGTTTCATTTGGCCACACTGATGAAAATATGTTCCCATGTCAGATTAAAATTAGCATGTTATATTTGTATATTTTGCACCCTTTTGACACAAGGAATATTTTACAAGGATGGTCTTTCACTGTCCCTTTTTCCACAAAGAATTACCTGATTTGTCTTCCATGAACAGATTTCGATAAAGAACACATAGACGACTAACAGCTCCAAGAAGTTGAACACAACCCAAATAGGTAAGAAGGCATTGCAAGTTTAAATGCCAAACTCTCTTTGTCCAAGACAGCCACAGAGTGAAAATCAATCCCGCATTTAAAAAAAGAATGAAGATTAGCTCAAGAAAATAGGCTGAGTAAACGATTCCAGAAAAAGGAGCAGTTACATTTTTGTCCACAAGAATGGAGTAGACAACAAATGTGGTTCCAGAGCAGTTGATGATCATCGTGGAAACTTAATCTGATTTGTGAACGTTTTTAAACTAGTTAGCTGATATTTTATTTTTAGAAATGTATAATTTTTAAAATTATGGGATACAAAAAAAACGAAACGACTTAGAGGCGTGGTTTCGGTTTCGGTAATTTGAGATAACAAAGGGAAGTTTTAAAAATCGTGACGTTTTTAAACTTTTGAAATTTAAAAAAAAACGCTTTTGGAAGTTGTCTGGTATGCGCGAATCAAACCCAAACGAAATCGGCGGTTGAGCGGTTTTTATTATCTGAGAAAGCATAGTTCTACGAGTGAGAAGACTAAAACTAGTTTGTAAAATAAGAAAAAAATAGAAATGTTGGGTCTGTAATCTATGGTCTAATGGGATCTAAATCTGAACCATAAGGGAAAGATGGTAGTCACTACTAAAATGATGTTTGTTAATATTAAGTATTAAAAACAATCAAATGTGAAAAAACTACTTAAAAGTGTTTAAACTGAAACGTTACGTGACCGGACCGAGCGGGAATGCCAAAATCTATTTATGGCCGTCGTCTGCAAACGTCATTTTTGACCACTTTCAAATCTGACTTTATTAGTTAAAAAAACTTGTTAAACCTGTTGTAACTTATGAAACTGGGTTTCCACGGTTTTTACAACATTCAATGAATGTGAAACTAAAGCATTACTACAAATCGAGTAAAAAATTTTCATTCTTAACAGTTTTTATCCCATGAATTTCGGAGCTGGTTGAAGTGTTGATCTGTTTCAGTTGTGGCTGTTTGTTTGCGATTCACATCTTTGACTTTTCTCTTAACCAAACAAGGTTGAACATATTGTTTCCAACGATCAACTGACACAATAAGAACACCCACAATTAGTACAGGACGTCTGAAAGTATTCCAATTACAACAGCATAACAAACGCACTTTTCAAAATCCTCCCAAATATGTATTCAATTTACTTTAAAAGCTTTAATAAACAATGTTAAAAACAAAGAAGCTTTTTTGAAATTGTTGAAAAATAAGGAAAAATTTGAGTTCAGGTCCAGGTTTTTAGGAAAAATTTCTTCGCTTACATTGATAGGGAAAGTTGCAGGAACGTTACAAGCACTAACGGGAATGTGGCTAAATACGCCACAACCATCAAAATTGTCATCATTCCCAAGTTCAGAAGCATAAGAATGAACAAATTGCGAGTCATCTAAAAAGTTCTATGTTTTTTAAAATTTTTATTTTATTAAAACTTTAAAATTACCTGTAAAACCCGAATGTTCTCTATTAACTGAAACCGTTTTCCAATCGAATAGGACTTGGGACTACCAGAAATACCCAATACAAGTAATTTTCGCTTATTTATGTAAATCAATAACAAGTATAGCTAAAAAGTTGTCTTTTTAACAAAAGGTGCTAAAAACCAAAGTTGTAAAAGATATAAACACGCCGAAATAGATAGCTAAAATGAAAAGTGTTAATTCTCCAATTATTGAAAAGAAAGAAAGGGCTAGGCTAAGGCAAATCATTGTAATGATCAGGAAGATCGCGATAAAAATTCGCTTTTGTTTTTCATAATCCTGAAAAAAGAGATAATATTTAATTTTAATTTATATTTTTACCTTTAGGTAGTAAAAAGTGAGGCTTCTTTCGAGTAGAAAAGCGAGAGGGCAATGGCTAGCCATGTATAGCATATTGAAGGAGATGAAGGAAAAGAAGATTTGGATAGGGTGACAGTCCCCTGTAAAAATAAATTCATATAACGATATCTCTGTCTCTGTCATTGCCTCTCTCTCTCTCTCTCTCTTTCTCTGTTTTTGCGTGTGAAGAAAAATGTCCCCAAAATGTTTTCAGAAAAGTTTTCACTTACACATTTGATCGTTTCTGATAAGCTCCCGACCCATTATATACAGTCGGCAAACATTGAAACCGAAATTAACAATAATCATAAATACAAACAAATATTGAAAATTCAAATGCCAAGCGGGTTTCTTCAAAGAAAGACTTAAAATAAAATGGGACAGTATGAATGAAATTAAAATAATGACAGCTTCCATAAAATAGATGACATATAGGTACCATGGAAATGGCGACACCTCACGAGTGTCGGCCAAAATTGAGATAAGCCAAAAGAACCGACCGGAGCAGTTGGCGATGGTCATTGCAAATCTGAAAAGAACATGAATTTTGTTATTGAAATTTTTCAAGTTTTGTACTGAAAATAAGGTAGAATTTCATACAGTTAATATATGTTTTTGGTTTTGGTTTAATTCTTCAACAACTTCAATGGTGATTACTAGAAGTGTAATAAAGCTATATGTTATTTTCTGTGATGATTTGGGGGGGGGGTCAAGTTTAGGGCGGAATTGCCTTAAAACAATTTGATAAAAATTTATCATTTTTATACCTAAACTTTTGTAATCTTCGTCAATATGCAAAGAAATTTTGACGTGTCGCATTTTACCGAATTTATAAATACAAATACAAAATTAAAAAATAAAGACAAAAAAAATATTTCTTTATTAATTTTGAAAATATTTTGAACAACAAAAGTAAAGCTTTGATGGCTGAAACATTTATAATTTTAAAGTGTCTTCGTCAGAAGATTGTGGTTAGCATTGGAGCGCGGTTGGCGATCATATAAGTTTGTTCTCTGCGAATACGCTGTTCTAATTTAAATGAAAAATTTAGTATAATACGTAAATAATGTTTTTGACATATTAAAAAATTGAAACGAAAAAAATAAAAAATAAAAGATTGTATGAACTCTTTTATTTTCTTTTTGTATCAATTTGTTTGTTTTTTCAAGTTGGAGTTTTTTTAAACACAATACGTATTTGCGGTCTTATGTTGTGAACCATATGAATTCATGGTTTTATTTTGACACACGCGAAAAAGTAGACTACCTGGCTAGCGGTAGTGAAAATAAGGTGAAGAAAACATGTTTCCAAATTGGTTGGAAAAATTAGATTGAATTATACAAAAGTACACCACTTTTCAAGATTGTAATGCTCTGTTTCGTCGAATTTAAGACAAACAAAATGTGATTTCTGTTGAAAAATGGGCGTTTAAAGGAGTCTCAGGAATCTCTATCCGTCTTCTATTTGCCTATGGTGCTAATTACTGTATAGGAAGGGACCACCCTTGGCGCGTCCGCCGATCTTGTACGGGTGTGAAATTTGCGGCGCTATGGCAGATAACCAGTTTTTTCTGCCTCTTTTCAGGCGGGAACATTGAAAATTCAAAATTGACGACCAAAAAGTCGATAAACGTTTGGGTTGGACGGACGTGTAAACACCGTGCACGAAGTTCGTTAAAATGGAAGTTATCCACAGGTGCCTGGAATGGTTAAAAAATGGCATTTCTAAAGCAGCTTTCTTGGAGATTTGAGATAAAGTCGAAAAGTACCCTAATGGTCCCTTTAAATAAGGGGTCCAGATAATCGAATTGCACTGTGTTTGCGCACGCGAGTTTAAAGAAAAATTGTAAGCTTTAAAGACTTGCAGACACTACGAAAGCTATTTACTGGCCTTCGAGTGGCACAATGGTGTTGAAAATTGGCTACAGGTAGTTATTAACAGTAACCAATTTACCCTTTAAGAAATTGATGGAAAACACCATGTTTGCAAAGATAAAAGAAGTAAAAGTTATGCTGATCAAAAAGCGGGCCTGGCGATTAAATTTTGCAGGGGCAGTCCTAACATGTGTTTTACTTCATTTATAGAAACATGTTTTTTGTCAACATACAAAAGGAACAATTTTGTTTCTATCTTCTTAAAATGATTTTTTTACTTATTGAAAATGGTAATTTATTGAATTTATAAATGTAATTTTACAACTAAATTTGTTTAATTTTTTAAAAATAATTTTGCAAAACAATTTAACAACACTAAAATTTTAGATAAAATTTGCGGCCCGCCCTGTCCGAATTTTTTGTTAGGCCCTGCGGTTAAGCACCGAAATGCGTAAACTCAGGACATGTCTTGCAAAAACCGCAAGGTAACGTTGACGACAGTAATCAGCAAACGCCATTTTTGACACTTCCATCTTTTAAATCTGACTTTCACTGTTAAAAAATTATTACAAGTTTTTTTAAAACACTGCAAGTAGAAAAAAACTGGGACACACATATTACATACAAAACAGTGATATGTACTTACTTTCAACTCAAAGGGAAACAAAAAAAACATTTCTAAAAACAAAAAAAAATAAAATTTTCATTCTCAAAAGTTTTTATCCCATGAATTACGCAGTTGATTGAAGTATTGATCAGTTTCGGTTGTAGCCGTTCGTTTGCGATGATTCACATCTTCCACTTTTCTTTTGAACGCAGAAGGTTGAAGAAATTGTTTCCAACGATCAACTGACACAATAAGAACACCAACGATTAGTACAGGCCGTCTGAAAATGTTTCAATTGCAACAGGAAAAGAATGGCACGTTTGAAAAAAAAGAACTTTTTTAAAGATAAAGTTTAAAAGTCAAGGTTTATTTTTTAATTTTTTAAAAACTTTCTTAACAATGTTTATAAAAAAAGTTTCATAAATAATTTGTAAAAACAAACAAGAGTTTATAAACAACCATAAATAACTTTTTTACACAATTTTTAAACCATAAAAGCTTTTTTAAACAATGTTTTTATACAAATTGTTTAAAAATAAAGAAGTTTTTATAGATAATGTTAAAACACAAAGAACAAACTTATTTAAAACTGTTTTTTTTAAACCAGGCCAAAACTTACATTGACAGCGATAGTTGAAACAACGTTACAAGCACCAATGGCCATCTGGTCAGAAAAGCGGTAACCAATAAAATTGTCATCACTCCTAAGTTAAGAAGCATAAGAATGAACAAATTCCGAGTCATCTAGAAAAAATTCAATTTTCAAGTTTTTTAAACTTTAATTAAAAAATTAATTTACCTGTAAAACCCGAATGTTTTCTATTAACTGAAACCGTTTTACAATTGAATAGGATCTGGGACTTCCAGATATACCCAAAACAAGCAATTTTCGCTTATTTAGGTAATACAATACAAAGTATAACTAAAAAGTGTTTTTAATTAACAATGTTTGCTAAAATACCAATGTTGTAACCAAAATTATACTGCCGAAATAAGTAGCTGTTAAGAAAAGTGTTATTTCGCCGATTAATGTGTAGAAAGAAAGAACTAAGCTAAGGAAGATTGTGGAAATTATAAGGAAGAAGGCGATAAAGATTCGCTTTTGTTTTTCGTAATCCTGAAAAAAAGAGATGAATTGCGTAACCCTGAAATTTAAAAAAAAACTTATTTTTCCATACTTTTAAGTAGTAAAAAGTTAGGCTTCTTTCGATTAGAAATGCGAGAGGGCAATGACTGGCCATATATAGCATGTTGAAGGAAATAAAGGAAAAGAAAATTTGGACGGGGTGGCAGTCCCCTGAAAATCAGATTTGAAACCTGGTTTAAATGAGGACTTGTAAACACTGGATTTTTTTTTGGTATTTAGTAAACGCAGTGCGAAACGTGAGTTAAAAGGTACACGTAAACAAACTGTCGGAAACCACTGGGTAAACACAGTGCATGTAATGCTTAAAAATCACCGCGGAAACACAATGACTGCGGTGCTTAGAAACGGACGCGTAAACACAGTCCATGTCATGCGTAAAGTTTTCGTTTATTCAATTTCGCGTGGAAGCAAACTTGTAAACATAGTGAATGTCTTTTAATTTGAATGCGTAAACACAGTGCAGGTCATGCGTAAAAACGAACTCGTAAATGTAGTACATGCCATCCGTAAAACATTTCGTTAATTAAGGTTTTTACATGGGTATAACCGAACTCGTAACCACAGTACTCGGCATGCTTTAAAAAATACGGGTTTGTAAACACAGTGCATGTTACGCAGGAAAAAAACGCGTAAACAACAGGCATGACAAGCGTAAAAACAATGACTATTTATGTGAGAAAAAAATATCATGCCATTTTAGCGGTACACCTGGTGTTTGCATAATAAATTTTTTAAATCATTGCGTGCGACCGAAAATGTCTTAACAATAATGAGAATTCATTACATTTTAACACGAAAACAATGTCAGACGTTCCAAAATTAATTCCAAAAAGGCGTAACTTACATCTTTGATCGTTGCTTATCAGCTCCCGTCCCATGTTATAAACTCGGCATACATTTAAGCCGAAATTAACAAAAATCTTAAATACAAAGAGATATTGAAAATTCCAGTGCCACGCTGGTTTCTTGAATGAAATACGCAAAATATGGTAAGATAAAATAGAGGAAGCTAGAATTACGACAGCTTCCACAAAGTAGATTGCATAGATGTACCATGGAAATGGCGGTACTTCGCGTGTGTCAACCAGAAGTGTGAAAAGATAGAAGAGCTGACCGGAGCAGTTGGCGATTGTCATTGAAAACTGAAAAAAGTGATGATTATTACAAAAATATTTTATGTTTGTACTGAAATTAGGTAGGATTTAAATATAATACAGTAATAATATGCAAAATTCCAGGAAAATTGAATGTTATTGGTTTTGACCTTAAAACTAGTTACATGGAAAACAACTTGAATTGTAATGTTTGCTCTAGAAATCTCGAGAAAAGCAAACTTTCAAAATGTCGTTAAATTTGAAATGGGGAGACGCAGACTTGGCGGCAATTCAAATGGTAATTTTCCGAAAATTCAAGCGGTCCTGAATCGATTAATTTTGATCCAAAAAAGGTATTTTTCGAAATCCTAGGAATACGATCGAGACTTTTATGACAAAAAAACAGAAAAAATTTTTTACGCGTTTCAAAATTGGCCAAGGTTTCCCGCGGTGTCATAGATTCAGATTCTTGAGATATTACGTTTTGCTCCGTCTGTGTTTACGGGATAAAGTATCTTACTGGACTTCCTTTTCGCGGCCGCCGAGTTCTTACGAGTGTGACGAGACCCTAACATCTGAGAGAACCAGAGTTTTCTGATCTTTTCAGGCGTGAAACGGGAAAAGTGAAATTAAGAAAATGACGACCAAAAGTCAATAAACCTATGGATAAGACAAACGCGTAAACACCGTCCAAAACAAGAATAAAGAGAAAAAGAGATAAAGAGAGAGAGAGAGAGTGAGAGAGAGTGAAAGAGAGAGAGAGACGTAGACAACACAAGCACCAGAAATCAGTCAATAAGGGTAACAGGAAGAATTGTTGCAGTCTGTATTATTTGGCGGCTGCAGCTGCCGCAAAATAATTCAGAATGCAGCAATTCTTGTTGCGCTCCGCGCAAAAAAAGATTTCCTGATTTCTGGTCAGTTAACGTTGTTCACTGAGTTCCGTACTTGGGGGTAGAATTCCATGCAGTAATCAAATACAAATTTTAAATTAAAATTTATTTAGTCGTAAATAACTTCTGTTTTAGAACTCTGTGAATAGCATGCTTTCAAAAACAAGGAGGGGTGGGGTTAAAAACTATTTTGATTATATTAAACTCAAAATAAAGGTAAAAAATGGGATTTTTGAGT
The DNA here is from genome assembly GCA_022343465.1 of Oscheius sp. G VE-2021. Lineage (NCBI taxonomy): Eukaryota > Metazoa > Nematoda > Chromadorea > Rhabditida > Rhabditidae > Oscheius > Oscheius sp. G VE-2021. The sequence continues at coordinate 969,150 of JAJQXH010000013.1, forward strand.
AGAAAATATCTCATTTGACAGACATGATAGTTTAATGGGGAAAAACATAGTACAATTGAAATTTTTAAAAATCTCTCCACGATGATTTCATTGAATAGATGTGGTTTCCACGATTCTGCAACAAACCCCTTTTATATGATTTAGACTGCAAAAGGGGCGCGTTTACACGGCCACGTTTTGCAATTGCCGCACGAAAACACGGCTAGAGTGGGCGAGAGAGTGTTGAAAATGGGGAGACGCAGAGTGGCGGCAATTCAAATGACAATTTTGTCAGGATGGCAACGTGTTCTACGAAGTCAAGAAGAGTCGTTCTGAAGAAGGAGGCGCCCGCCATCTGCGCCAGCACCACTTCCGCGCCAATGACGCTGACAGGCGCCAGTTTCGCTATGGATGACATCACTCGGCACCGCCCGTTTTCGCGGCCCTTTGCCCGTTTTTACCCGTTGTCTGTGTTGTTTTGTGCTTTAAGAGTGATCTGTAATTCTTAATCGTTGTATTTGTTGTTTCCGTCCTCGTTTTCTGAGATAAATCTGTGAACTATTGATTTATTCTCGTTTCTTCCTCAATTGGTGTGAACCAAAGGTTTCTGATTCTTTCAGCTCGGTTTTTTTACTATTTCCCGAAAATTCAAGCGCTTCTAAATCGGTTCATTTTGATCCAAAATAGATAAAAGAGATTTTTTTTCATAATCCTGAAAATGAGATCTAGGCTTTTATCACAAAATCAGAAAAAAACATATTTTTACGCGGTCCTTCCCCTTTGAAGTGATGAAACATTTTCTTTAGCGGCAGTATGTTCTCAATGTGGCAACTACTCATCAAAAGTGGGCGAAAACCCGGAAAAAGCCCCTTACGGCCACTTTAATGGAAAATGATTTCATTGCATGATTTTAAAAATTTAGCCACGCGATGTGTAAAACGTGGACTCGACTGGAGCCATTAGCGATACTGAAAACCCATAGCCTCTCATTTTCACGGCAAAATAAGATAGAATTTAAAAAAAAAGTACGCCACTTTTTAAAATTCATTGTGTCAAAAAGTACACCACTTTCAATGGATTTAGGATGTTTTGCGACTTTCTAGAACAACTATCTAGAAAATTGTTCTTAGAAATACTGAAAAAAAACATTTGCAGTTATGGAAAACCCAATTAATTCTTGTTAATAACATTCTGAAGAAGTTCACTTAAAATTATACGTGAAAGATTTTGAGACACTACGAACGCTATTTACTGGATTGGCGCGGCAAAATGGCGCTGTAAATTGACTATATTTAGTTGTTATTAACGATAACCAATTTACCCTTTAAAAGATTAATGGTAAACACCATGTTCGCAGCAATAAAAGAAATGTAATCGTTTACGAAAATCCTTTAGCGAGTTTTTTTAGTTTAAGAACATTTTCAAATAAAAATAGCGACGATGGAAAACAGAACAGGAGAGAGAGAGACAACAAGACAGCAAAAGAAAAAACTTCATTAACACAATTATCGTGGTGATTTCTCTAAATTTCCCAAGAATTTTTCAGTTGCTTGAAGTAAGCATCGGTTTGAGCGGCAGCAATTGGCTTAACAGGAATTACAACATTCTTTTTAGAACGAAGAATCGAACGAATGTAGACCTTCCATTTGTCCACAGTTGACAAAAGAAAAACTACATATAATTATCGAACGTCTGCAAAATTTTGGGTTAACTTCATCAATACAACTGACATGGCCATTGAGTAATGAAAAATTGTCACTTATAAGAAAGGCCAATCAGATACCACTGCCCACAGGAAACTAGTAATAACAAAGGCCAAACTGACCTTGAAAACAAGAAATAAAGAGAAGGTCATCTGAAACATTAGTTTTTAAGGGGCAGGACCTCGTAAAATTGATTTTTCAAAGTATCTTTATTATAGTTTCAATGACTAGATATAGTTTCTACGATTCCGCAACATACCCCTTTCAAATGATTTGGGCTGCAAAAGGGGCGCGTTTACACGGCCGATTTACGCGTTTGCCGCACGAAAACACGGCCAGAGTGGGCGAGAGAGTGTGGGAAATGGGGAGACGCAGAGTTGGCCGCAATTCAAATGGCAATTTCAACAAAATTTCAAGCGCTCCTAAATCGGTTCATTTTGATCCAAAATAGGTAATAGAGGTATTTTTCGGATTCCTGGGAATAAAATCTAGACTTTTATCACAAACAGAAAAATTATTTTACCCGGTCCTTCCCCTTTAAGGAGTGAAGGAGTGAGTGAGTGAGTGAGTGAGTGAGTGAGAAAGTGAGCGATTAAATAATTTTGCTAACCTGAAGAACCCGGATATTCTCGATCAACTGAAACCTTTCCCCAAGTGAGTAGGCTCTATTTAGTCCAGTTAATTCAATAGAGCTCACTTTTCGTTCATTTATACACTTTAACAAAATATACAACTGAAACTGTGCTAAACAGAATTCTGGAAAGTAGTACCCCAAACGTTATACAAATTAGGGCTATTCTATACAAGGCAATACCCATTACACGTAGTATTCCAACAGTGAGGAAGTAACTTAGTACTGAACTAATTGTAATCAGTAAACAAATTAGGATAAATGGTATAAAAGGACGTTGTTTCTTTTCATAGTCCTGAAATAGTGAAATTGTCAGTTTTTACAAAAAAAACAAATCAACACCTTTAAAAAGAGTAGAACACACACCCTTTCATAAAGAAAAACAAGAGGGCAATGCGCAGAGGCCACGATTCCAGCTGTGTCTAGCATTGATAAAAATATCACAAGTACATTGCAATCTCCTGAAAATTGTATTATTTTGCTAGACAAAATACTGAAAGAGAGATAATGAGCAACAGAGACAGAGGCAGAGAAAGAGTAAAAAAAGAGATAGAGATACAGAGACAGAACAAACCTTGTTTAGCACTTGCCATTAACTCTCTAACCAAAGAAAATTCGACAGCCATGGAACAAAAAGTTCATAAGAATTCTAAAGATGAAGACATATTGAATATTCCAATGCCAAGCCGGCTTTTTGAAAGAAATCCATAGAATTCCACAAGATAAGGTTGTTGATACAAAGAGAAGTATTGTTTCTATAAAATATACAGTGTAAACAACCCAAGAAAAAGGGGGTTTCTCTTGGGTGTCGACCAGAAATGTAGAGAGATAGTAAATTTCACCGGAGCAGTTAGCGAACATTACCGCACCTTAGTTAATCAAAGTAAATTCAGTTCTTTCTTAATGAAGTCAAAAAATAATGTTTGATGCCTTGGAAGTAAAACTTCAATTAAAACTAATTCAGGCACAGTTGTTTTGCATGTTTAACAAGAAAACATACATAGTAGCTGGGGAAACAGTCTAGTCTGACATGCCACGTTGAAAAGAGCTATGCTTAAAGGGACAGTCAGGGGGGTTTTACAAGTTTTTTTTGTTAGAATAAGCTCAAATCGTAGATCAAGAAAATATATAATTGGTTGGGTTGAAAGTGCCTCGTTTGTCGGGAATCGTACTTCAAAGTAGACATTTTCGGCAAATGCAGATGACGGTCGTCCGCACTGTCCGCGGTAAATACGAACTACGCGTCCTGTGTTTACGCGATTCAAGACGCAGGGTTTCTGGCAATTAGCCAGATTTTATTTTTGTTCTTTCAAGTGTTTTTTTTATTTGTTTATTTCCACTATTTTTTATTTATTTTGGCTTTAAAACTACCTTAATAATATTGTTGTTTATATATGATCACATTTTAATGGTTAATTCTTGTTTTAACGGCTGATTTCGGCCAACTGAGTCAGTTTTTATCTTTTTATTACACATATCCTTCTCGTTGTTTCTTTTTCCTTACAATTTGTATTTACAGACTTGTAGAAGAAAAAGAAGAAAGCTGGACGACGACGAGAACTACGAGGATAATGAAGAACAGATCCCCGTTTAACGCACATTTCGGTAGCGTCCGACCTTGGAGTGGAATGACTGGTCCCGTTGGTTCCGTTAGCTGCTGTGTTTTGAAGAAAAAAACAAATCGGCGTTGCATCTGCTCGACTTCATGTTCTTTCGTTCTCTGGTCGCCATCCACGTACAACGCTTCTACTTCTGCCTATCCACCTAGCGCTTTCTGTCCAAATTGCACTCGGTTAAGGCGTTCCAATGAGCGATTCGCAGCCGCTGCGCTTTATTTTCTGCCAAAACACGAAATAAACATTAAACCCCATGTGCCGATACGAAATGAGTTCATTCTTATTAACTGATCATGATCCGCTGTTTTCAGGAACTGGGGCGTCTGGATGGCCGCCGTCACCGCCTGTAGCTGTATTTTTCCCCACTTTTTATTGTATTTTTTGTATTTTTGTTTTATTTTTGTATAAATAAAATAGCATGTATAAATTTGTTTTGAATAAATATAAATTTTTGTTTTAAAAAGGTTTCCGCTGGTTATGCAGGTTTCTCTGAATTCGGTCCATTCGGTTCGTAACGGTCGTAAAGACAGCTATAAATACGTTGTGTAAAGTAGAGGATTCATCTGGATAATTGAAAAAGGCAGGACGTAGACTAAAGAGGCATTTTCCCTGAGAACACTGATCTAAACTGTAAATATATCAACATTTGTCTCGTTTTTTGGTGTTCAAGTGTGTTTGTTATTTTATTATGAGAAAATTATTTCAGATATTTGGTAATTTGGCCGTGAAACACTGTTCAACGTATTACAATACTTCTTAAAAGTGCTCCTGGCAATTCGGAAGTCTGCCAGACGATCGCGGCAGAGTAAATCAGCCCGCCGCCGCTCACACCCGTAGCGCATCGGATTCGCCGCTGATAGACCCCGCCGCCCCTACCGTAGAGAGCCCACCAAATGCATTTCGCAGCGAAAAAGCCCCCTGACTGGCCCTTTAAAGGGGAAGGACCTCGTGAAATTGATTTTTCAAAGTATCTTTATTATAGTTTCATTGAGTAGACATCGTTCCCACGATTCCGAAACATACCCCTTTTATATGATTTGGGCTGCAAAAGTTGCGCGTTTATACGGCCATTATACGCGTTTGCCGCACGAAAATATAGCTAGAGTGGGCGAGAGAGTGTGGGAAATGGGGAGACACAGAGTTGGCGGCAATTCAAATGACAATTTCCCAAAAAATCAAGCGCTCCTAAGTCGATTCATTTTGATCCAAAATGGGTAAACGAGGTATTTTTCGGAATCCTGGGAATAAGATCGAGACTTTCATCACAAAAAAAAGAAAAGTTATTTTCACCCTTTAAACTTAAAACGCGCACACTCCCTCCCTCACTCACTCACCCACAATATTTATTAAACTATTACTGAGTTCTTGAATCCCATGAATACCGAAGCTGTTTAAAGTACAAATCCATTCGACAGTGGCTGGGAGTGCAACTGCTTAAACTTTGTTTTGTCCAAAAATAGTCCGCTCAAAAGCTTCCTCCGTTTTTCTGAGACGACAAGAACTATAATAATCAAAATTGGCCGTCTGAAGAAAAACGACTTGACAAAACAGTTTTTAAACTACCTACATTGAAATCGAGAGTTTCAAGACTGTGACTGGAACGAGCGCCCAGACTGTGAACATGGTCCCGACAAAAATTGCTATTAATATTGCAAAGCTGATTAGAATAAAGATGAAAAACTGCTGGTCATCTGAAAAGTTTAAATTTAAATTTTTCTGCCTATGTCTCTGTGTCTGTTTATCACAGGACCCTTGAAAAACAAGTGTACCCAATGGTACAGTATCCCTCGCGGCGCGAAAATGTGAAATTGCGATCATGGCCTACGCCAAGGCTGTGCCGTGAGTGATGTTTTTTTGGGAATTTTTTGACAGTTTTACTAAAATATAAAAGTTGTATCATTATAATATGATTGTAAGATACCCTGTACGTGCCGTTCGCAGCGTTCCGATCGGAGGTCTGCATTTGTTGCTGCAGAGAAATGGTTGTGACGCTGGGTAAGTGTTTTGAAAACGTCTCCCCTTGGAAAATGTTTTAGAATCGCCGTGACTCCTGTTTTTGTGGTTTACATTTCCTTTGTCGTCGAGGAAACGATTAAAAGACTGTATTTAAAAATTTATTAAACTTGGGCGGACCCACAACAAGAAAATGTTTTAGCAAATGCTTTGGTTTTGCCCAAGCCTTTGTTCTTCTGTTCCTTATGGTCACTATTTTCATTCATACCAGCCTTTTCCATCCGTGCTAATCAATTACTGTCTATTAAAACAAGAATGTCGTATGATTTAGCTAAATCATTGCTAACAAATAAAACAAGAAAATAAGGCGTTCAGGTATCGTTTAGGTAGACGACAACTATTTTCCTCACTGCTTCGGTTAAACAATGAAACAGTTTCTTTTTAATCTCTTTGTATTCTTGTCAATCTTTCACATAAAGGTGATAATAAATGTTTTCATTACAAAACTGACCCTAATGGCTCCTTTTTAATTTTGGTGTGATACACTACTCATTCATGCTACTCATGTAATTTGAATTTTGAACAGTTCGTTCAACAAACTTCTATAATTTCAACACTTTTTTGCTTTTCATAAACAAATTTTTGGAAAACACACTTTTCTTTGTTTTGCTAAAAACAAATGCAGATTCGGCTTTAACAAAAAGCAGAGTTGATGGTTTGCCTTGCCCTTGTTTTTGTGTTTCGTGTCGTGGTTATGTCAATTGATGGCAGCCTTTGTTCCAAACTTTAATTTAAATGACAGATACAGAGAGAGAGAGACAGAGAGAGAGACAGAGAGAGAGACAAAGGCTTGACAAAGATAAATAAGGAAATCATAGGAAAACTGCAAACAATGCACACCTCGCATTGTTATCGAATTTTTTGTGACTATACATAGTTCGAAAACTTTTATTCCATTGTCATGGAGTTCGAGAATCCCATGAATTCAGAAGTTGTTTGAAGTACAAATCCGATTCGTCAGTGGCAGGGGGCTTGACAGGTGCAACTTCTTCAACTTTGCTTCGGTTGAAAATATTCCGCACAAATTGCTTCCACCGTTTTACTGAGACGGCAAGAATTATAATCATCAAAATTGGTCGTCTGAAAAAAACGGTTTAATAAAACCAATTTTAAATAGTATACATTGATATGGATACTTGTAAAATTGTGACTGGAACCAGTGCCCAGCCAGTGAGCATGGTCCCGACAAATATTGCTATTAGTAAAGCAAAGCTGATTAGAATAAAGATGAATAAACTGCAAGTCATCTGAAATCCGACTCTCTGTCTCTGTCTCTCTCTTTCTCTTGCTCTCTCTCTCTCTCTATCTTTCTCTCTCTCTACCAACCTGTATAACCCTAATATTCTCAATCAGCTGAAAACGTTTCCCAAGTGTGTATGCTTTATTCTTTCCAGAAATTCCCAGCCGCCGTAATCTGTGTTTGTTAATGTAGGCGAGGCAATAATAAAGCTAAGCGAAAATTTAATTTTTTTAAGAAAAAAAATTTAAGAAGAACAAAATTTAAATCTCACCATCGTTTTGATTATAATCAACGCAGCAAAATATATCGCACTTCCGTGAACGGTTACTTCACCAATAATGGCAAAATAACCTATGGCGAAACTAAGCGCTGTCATAGAAATAATTAGGAAAATTGGAATAAAACGACGTTTTCGTTTTTCATAGTCCTTAAAAACATATAGTTGATCTTTAAAAAACTCTAAATCAATACCGTCAGATAGTAGAAAGCACAGACTCTTTCAAGAAGGAAGGCAAGGGGGCAGTGTAGAGAAACCAGCAATAGCGTTACGTCGATAAGCGACACAAGAATTTGCACATGATTACAGTAACCTAAATAAGGTTTATTGATTATAGTCTTCGAAAGTCCTAGTTTTATCACTTTCAGGCCGTTGCGCTTTTCAAATGCCCCAAACGCAAATTTGCGTACTTACGATCTACGCGCCCTGTGTTTACGCAGTTCGCATGATTTCTGGAATTCACTACTTAAAGGAACCGTCAGGAACCTGTTTTCGACTTGTATTAACCTATGGTACTCATTACTGTATGCGGCGGGACTACCCTCACCGCGGCCACCGATCTCGTACGGGTGTGAAACTCGCGGCGCTACCATGCCAGACAACCAGAATTTTCTGTGTCTTTGCAGGCGGGAACACTGAAAATTCGAAAATTATGGCCAAATAGATAATAGCCGATGAATGATTGGACGGACGCGTAAACAAAGTTGCCTGGAATGGCCGAAAAATGGCTCGGATGCAGATTTCCCCAAACCGACGTATTTAAACAAACTTTTCTAAATTTCTTACTTAAAGGGGAAGGACCGCGAAAAAAAAATTTTTTTTTCTGATTTTGTTATAAAAGTCTGCTCATTCACAGGATTCCGAAAAATACCCCTTTTACCCATTTTGAATCAAAATGAATCGATTTAGGAGCGCTTGTAATTTTAGGGAAATTGTCATTTGAATTGCCGCCAACTCTGCGTCTCCCCATTTCCCACACTCTCTCGCCCACTCTAGCCGTGTTTTCGTGCGGCAAGCGCGTAAACCGGCCGTGTAAACGCGCCCCTTTTGCAATCCAAATCATATAAAAGGGGTATGTTTTAGAATCGTGGAAACGCCATCTATTCAATGAAACAATTGTAAGGAGACTTTAAAAAATCAATTTTAGGAGATCCTTCCCCTTTAACGTTTCACGGTTTTCACCAAACAAGGACCGTAAGCCCCGGCGGTCCTTATAAACTACCCAATAACAAAAAAATCGTACTTTTTTATCATCCTGCCCTTCAACTAACCTTGTTTATCATTGCTGAACAATTCCCGATACATATTATACAGTCTACATCCATTTATGCCAAAGTTGGTGATAACCATTAACGAAAATAGGTATTGAAAATTCCAATGCCAGATTGGTTTCTTGAAAGAAATCCACAAAATTCCACAGGAGAATAGGGTTGAAATGGCAATAACTATGGCTTCCACAAGATAGATCAAATAAATGAACCATGGATAGGGTGAAGTTTCACCTGTGTCCACCAAAAAGGTAAAGAGGAAATAAAGTTTTCCGGAGCAGTTTGCAATCATCTGAAAATTCAAAATTGGAAAAATCGTATAACAGAAAAAACCAAGAAATTGCAACAGAAAATAAAAAAAATGTATAAAACAGGGGAAAATCGAAAAATCTAAAAGATAATTGTTTCCTGCTATATCGAAAAATATCTTTCTATTTGGCTTTTCTGTGTTTTCACGGAACGGGAAATTGCATGTTTGACTACTGCCAATAGCCTTTAATTGTGTTGTGGACATGTCTAGCTCAACCTAAAGGGAAAATAGAAATTTTTGGTTCTTGAGAACCACGAACCAAAAATCTTACAAAAGAGCTTCGAAAGGTTTTTAAAAAGCATTTATATTTTTATTATTTTTTGTAAAAATGAGTTTAAATCGTCATTTCGTTGACTTTTAAGCCAGAAACTTCAATTTTTGGACATTCAATTCAACGGTCATTCTTGCCACGTTATTTCTAAGGCGCAGTAGCCAGCATTCTTGGCCTTGGGCCAAAAATACAACTGGCATTTTACGGAAAATGCAGTACGTAATGTCTTAAAGGGGAAGGACCGCGTAAAAATATTTTTTCTGTTTTTGTGATAAAAATCTAGATCTTATTTCCAGGATTCCGAAAAAATAGCTCTTTTACCCATTTTGGATCAAAATGAACCGATTTAGGAGGGCTTGAATTTTTGGGAAATTGGGAAAATTTGAATTGCCGCCAACTCTGCGTCTCTCCATTTCCCATACTCTCTCGCCCACTCTGGTCGTGTTTACGTGCGGCAAACGCGTATAATGACCGTGTAAACGCGCCCCTTTTGCAGCCCAAATCATATAAAAGAGGTATGTTTCGGAATCGTGGAAACGATGTCTACTCAATGAAACTATAATTGAGATACTTTGAAAAATCAATTTTACGAGGTCCTTCCCCTTTAAAGTGAATTGTTTGAAGCAATTGAAGATCGGAAGCGAATCCAAAAGCTAAATAAAAGAAAAATTAGTTAAAAAGTGTATAAATATTTATACATTTCCTTTTCACTCTCAACGTCGTTAAAAAATATCTTCCTTGCGTTACGTACGTATTTTCCGGTAAACGGCACCGCTTTCGGTGATTACCCGATGTGCCCGTCGTTTATGCATTAGCCTTCTGTATATTTGTACAGATTACAATAAAGTGTCGAAACCCGGAAAAAAAATGTAATATTGAAGTTTTTACCAAACAACGGGTAATGTTCGACACATATCGACAGTCGTAATAGACTTTTACAATGACGTTTTGTTAGAAAATTAACAGGAAATGAGGTCTGGCACCAAAACCATAATAGGTTTGCAACTATTAGAATTTATCTCGTGTATGCTTGTGTGAATATGAATGTGCGTGGGCGAGCGTGTGTGTATGTGTGTGTGAGTGTGTGTGTATGTGTGTAATTGTGTATGTGTGTGAGTGTGTGTAATTGTGTATGTGTGTGAGTGTGTGTGAGTGAGTGTGTGTATGTGTGTGTGAGTGTGTATGTGTATGTGTGTAATTGTGTATGTGTGTGAGTGTGTGTGACTGTGTGTGTGTGTGTGTGTGTGAGAGACAGGGACTGAACCAGCCAGGACCATGTTTTCATTTTTCGGACCTGTGATTATTAGAAAATTTTAAAAATTGATTTTTCAGAAAAAAAAAATTATACTGTGTTTCTAATCAATTTACAAATGAGAAAAAAATTCACAAGTCAGGATCGAACCCTGGTCGCGTCAGCTAAATCAGCCAAAGTCTTCTGTGACTTAAAAATTATCCAATTTTAGGAACAGAATTTTCCAAAACAAAAAATTTATTCATAAAAGAATGACAATGTAAAATAAAGCAACGTTATGACTTGACTCTTATAATCAACCTCTATGAACTCTCAATTTCTTGTGACCAAAGGAAATTATTTGGGAAATGAGTCCAGGTTACTAATGTTAGTTCAATGTTTAGTTCTAAACGCTAAAAAACAGAATGGGGTTAAAAATGCTCAGACAAGCCACAAAGGAATTTAGAGACCTGTTTTTTTTCTTAGCACTTCGAGACTACAAATGGCTTACATAATTAAGGCATCTATTAACTTTGTTATAAATAAAGTTAACGTGCAGGTACAGTGTAGTGACCTGATGGAAAAAACACCTAATTTTGCTAGGATTACTGTAGTCAACTAATAGAATAAACCTGGTTTTGTAAAACGCCGTTGGACTTTATAAACTTGGCAGAATAGCAAATTCTCAAAAAGAAGGAACATTTAAAAAAAATTGTTTGCCCTGTAAGTTCACTTTAATTTTTAATTTAATTGCTTTTGGGAAATTGCTTTTGTAAATTATCTAGTTGTACGTTAAAAATTCTAATTTAAAATTTGCTACGGCAGTAAAATTTTTGATTACTTGAACTTGTGATAAATATAGAAATTTATTTAAAAAAAACATTTTTTTCTCAAATCAAAAAAGACTTTTGAAAACTTTTTTTATTTAATTTATTTAAAAACTGAAAAAAATTAAAATTAAAATCAAATTTTTTTTCAAGTTTGTCAGGCCCTGGGAATTATCGTTAAAAGGATAACACGATGTGATAATTAAAAACAAATCTGAAAATAGAAGTGACAACATTTTTTTAGTTTCAACAGAATAAGTGCACTTTAAGAAAGCTAAATTAATTTGTCACCTGTTTCCCACTGAAGGAATTTTTCAAAGTATTGCTCATTTGGGATTATCCCATAGGCCTGAAAAGTGCACGTATTTATAACTTTAGTCTTTGGAAAGTTCAAGTAACCTTATCGGCCCTTCTAATAAAAAACGAGCGTAAAAGTTTGGTATGTACAAAAATTCACCTATTGTTTACATAGTGATGAGGCTATTATACTCCTCGATAATCCTAGTACTTGAAAAAATGATAATTCGTTCTAAAATTAATATGTCGTAGTTAGGAATTCTAGTGGATTTTTACAACTGTGGCACATTTAAACGACAAAATTCCGCCGTGCACAAAAACTTGAAGAACACGTTTTGATGCAAATTATAACTTTTTCAAGTAGTTAAAACCGGGTAGCAATTATGGAATTCTCTAATTGGTCCGAACGCCCAAAGTGCCCTGAGTTTAACGGCATTCTAGTTTTCCGGGTTTTATTCAAATGAGACTGAAAAATATGGAAAGTCAGGGGTGTCCAGAAAATCGTTTGAATCGATAAAACAATTTCATTGGCCAAAATCGCTACCGAAAAATAAAATTAAATGTCCCCTCACATTTCGTGAAAGTTGAAATCAGTGCTGTAGTACTAGCTATATTGCCGATCTGCAAGAAATATTATTTTATAAAACGGATATAAGTAAAATGTATACAAGTATGTTCGTCAGGAGGTTTGTAGCTCAAATCAGAAACTGATTTCAGCTAACAGATCTATGCAATCTGGGCAAACCCAGCAAAAAGCTTTTTTGATGTGCGTTTTACAACTTTCATAATTATAAGCAATTGAGAGAGTGTTGAAAACACTCATCGGAAATCAAACTCCAGGGTAGCTACCACATAATAACAAGGTAGGCAATAAGGCAAATGTATTACTTTTATTAATCCAGAAGTCAATTAGACCTGTTTGGTCTTAACTGTGCACTTTGGGCTCATGCTGGAATACAGAGTGTCCTATGCTGAAAAGGGGCGACCGATTTCGAAAAAAATTTTTTAAATTAATTTTAAAATATATATCAAAATACAGCAAATCTTATCACTGAAAGTTTTCTTCGTTTTCTAAGAATACCAGGGGTTTCTGAAAATTGTGTTTCTACGATAAGCGTGATTTTTGTTCATAATAAAATTATATACAACATTTATATATATAAACTAAAATTACATTTTATATAACATTTTAAATCCGCTTTTAATGAAAATCTGAAGCATAATTTCAGAAAAAAAATAAATCGAAATTTTTTTAATGATCAAATTTCAATTTGAGTTTGCAAAATTGCTTAAAAGCTCGTTTATCGCACATAATTTTGAAAAAGTTATGTTTGCGCTACAGTATCCATTGTTGCGCGCGCGGCGCGGTAACGCTCTAAAAACGCTCAAAAAGCTCTTGTCAAATGACATCAGACGCAAAATTGCGTACCAAATTTATGGGTTTAAACATACGTACGTAATACTGCGTCAGGTAACATTTTCAAATCGCTAGAAAACAAGGATTGTCGATTTTTAATTTTTGACACGGAAAAAAAGATGCCGAAATCGACAAAAATTGTTTTCCTTCTAAAAACAACCCGATAAATTGCGTTACACCAAAAATGTTGATTTCAATTACGTTTCTTTGTGATCAACTTTATGTTTTTCACAGCTGTTTTCCTGTTTTTTTTATCTTCTATATCCTGCCACCTATAGGTTTGAAAAAAAAAGGTTTTCAAAAGCAAATTTCAAAGAGAAGTTTCAAATGCGTAAACTGAGTACATGTTAGACGGAAAGGCAACGAATCTTCGACGATTCTCTTCCGCCAGACTGCCCTACTTTTGGCGTTTCGGATAATAACGCCTGTAAAACTTTAAGATGAAACTACAAACTACGATACTTTTATTCAGTGACATCATTTTTAGCACAATGTAAACTCAAGTACTTTTTCGATCCCAAGCAGATGCCAATTGGATAAAGTACACCTCACTCTCCTTCGTTTTGTTAATTTCTTCTTGCGGAATAACCGCTGGACGTAAAATTAATGCATAAACCGCTGTTTTCCACTTTTCTATTGTTAGAACCGCAACTATCATTTGGATCATTGGGCCACTGAAAAACAACAACTAAATCAAAATTAGCAACGCCTACCAGCTCAAAACCAATTCGAAAAGCATAACTGGGTATATTTGGAAACCGGTGTAAACAACGGACAATAGAAAAGAAGTTGTAAACAACATTGATAGTAGAAGACAGAGGAAAATATTTCTGGATAGCTGAAAAATTGGATTTTCAAGAGAAAAAATTGAAAAGAACCATTAGAACCCGTAGATTTTCAGAGAGTTGGTATCTTCTAGCCAAAATGTATCCATTTCTCTGCATCAATTTGCATTCCCTTAGCTTTTTTCTGTTTCTGACGGTTAACCAAACATAGACCTGAAACATTTCTACCTATTTTGACCAGAATTTGCCCTTGTTCTTATTACTTAAGCGGCGGGACTACCCTTGCCGCTGCCGCCGATTTCATACGGGTTTGAAACTTCCTGCGCTATTATGTCAGAAAACCAAAGTTTTCTGCGTCTTTTCAGGCGGGAACATTGAAAATTCGAAATTTACTACCAAAAAGTCGATAAATCGATGAATTGTAAACACAGTGCACGAAGTTTGTTAAACGCCGGTTACCCACAGGGGCCCGTCTCCTTAAACAGCCAAAAAATGGCATTTCAGACGCAGATTTCTCCAAAACCTCGCCTTTAAACCCCAAACTGTTGTATATTTTCTTAACTATTTTTTAAGTTATTTAAAATAAAACAAAGTTTAAAAAAGGTCCCTGAAGGTCCCTTTAACTTACACAAATACAAAAAATAACCAAAGACGTTAAATAAAAAGCCGCAATTGGGATCAGAACAGATCCATCAGTAATTACATAGGCTAACAAAGCAGAAAAGACGTTAATCGCAATGATAATTAGAATAGGGATATGAAATCTTCGCCTCTTTTCATAATCCTAAACGTTTGATTTTTTTAAAATGGAAAATGAAATTTACGTCAACGTAGTGTAGGGCACAAATGCGCTCAATTAAGAAGCCAATCGGGCAATGTGCATATGTTAGAGCTCCAGCTAGGCGAATAATCGATTGTATTACGAGGAAGAGGTCACAATCACCTGAAAGTGTGCGTATGTGAGTGAGTTTATGTGAGTAAATTTGTGCGTGAGTGAGTGTGTGTGTGCATGTGAGCGTGTGTATGTCTGGGTTTTATTGTTGATGTATGAGTGTGTGTGTGTGTGTGTTTACAGCTGTGTGAATGTGTGTACGCACGTGTGTATGTGTGTATATGTGTGGGTGAGTGAGTGAGTGAGTGTATGTATGCATGTGAGCATGCGAGCATGTGTTTGCTTGTGTACGTATGTCAGTGTGTGTGTGTGTGTGTGTGTGTGTGTGTGTGTGTGTGTGTGCATGTGTGTGTGCATGTGTGTATGTGTGTGCGTGATTGTGTACCTGGCTTGTTGTCATGAAACCTCTCCTCATAAATATAAGCCATGCGATATAAATGCCCCGGAATGTGCATCGAATATTGAAAAAAGAACAAAATTTGCATATTGGTATGCCAAATCGAATGACGCCGAGCCAGCCACATAACTCCCACTGTGCTTATTGAAGATATCATAGAGACAATAACTTCAAGAGAGTAAATCGTATACATAGGCCAGGAAAAATGATGATTTTGTTTTGTATCTGGGAAGAAAAAGAAAAGGGTGTAGATTTGTCCGGAGCAGTTGGCGATCATTGCTGTCTTGTGTGTTTTATGTCTGTAAGAAGGAAAATTTGCAAGAGAACAAGACAGTTAGTTTCAGTTGCTTTCAGCTGAGCAAAGGACAAACAGCTGTACATATATGTGGGCTGCGCTAATGATTATCACCTGTTTCGGAGGACAATTTCATTTTCGCGGTCGACGTCAGTTGACTTTTTTCGAGGAAAATTTTGAAGCACAAAAATGTACATAGGATCTGGCTCACTCATATTCACTCACTCACTCACTCACTCACTCACTCACACTCACACACTTACACACTTACACACTTACACACTCACACATTAACCCATTCACATATTCACACACTTACACACTTACACATTAACCCATTCACACACTGACACACTTACACACTTACACATTCACACATTCACCCATTCACACACTCACACACTGACACACTTACACACTCATACACTCACATACACTCACACAACCGACACACAACAAACGCTCACGCCCTCACACACTCACACACACACGCTCACTCACACTTACACACACTCACACTCATACACTCACACATTCACACATTCATACACACACAATTACATACACTCACACACTCGCACTCATACACTCACACATTCACACATTCATACACTCACTCACTTACACACACTCACACACATTTATACACTCATACATTCACACATTCATACACACACATATCCACACACTCACTCACACGCTCACTCACACTCACTCACCAACTATCTATATCAAACACATCTAGAAATGATCAAACTGAAGTAAGAAAACAAGTTCAAAACTTGTACGTAACCCTAATTGTGAATAAATTAGATGTAATGCCAGCTAGTTTGAAATTTCCTTGTTTTTTCGCACTAAAATATACCATGATTTTAAAAGAGAATACAGAAATGTTTTTATGGGAGAAAGGAAAAACGTAAATGAAGAAAGTTTAGAAAGAAACAAAAGTTGTAGGGGACTTGGATTTATGGAATCCTTGAAATGAATATGTAGTTTAATTCTTCAAGCCCATGCTTTATTCAACTGGGCAAAATATTGCGCTCCTTGTTGTGCATTTCTCATTTGCTGCATTTCTTCCGGTTCCACGCTTCTTCGACGACGAATTTGAGGAATCCAGGAGAGTTTCAATAGAACGTGGTTGCGCCATTTGTCACACATCACCACTGCCATTATGATTAGAAGAAGAAGACCGCTGAAAATTTTAGCATTTGCCTTGAAAAACTATTTAAATAAAGGACGTGAAACTGCAGCAAATTGCGGTTTTACGACTAACGGGCACTCTGTTTACGCAATTTGATTTTTCTAATTGAAAATGGCAGTGACAGGCATTTAGCCTTCTTTTTCCTACCTCGATCTCAAAATCTCATACATCAAAATCCCTAATTCTCCTGGTAGGTACATAACAACCACGAATCGAAGGGCGAAACAGGCTGCGAAAAAGGTTGCAAACCCCAAAACGATGTTTCGACCGATCTAAATTTTTATTTAGGTTAAAATTTTTTTTGTAAACTTCATAAAACAGTAGACTTACCGAGAAAACACGTAGATTTTCCATTAGTTGATATCTTTTGCTAAGCGAGTACCGTGATTCTGTAGGAGCCAAACCAAGGTTTTTCATAAGTTTTCGGTTGTAGTGCCAGAGGGGGAAATAGGCCTAAAATTTGGGATAAAAGGGAGTCTATTGATTTTTCTATGTAACTCAGGAACCATAATTTTCGTTAGAAGGTTATCATATTTCATTTAAGAAACAGTTAAGGTTTTTTGCGGATTACAATTGCTTATGGTGCTCATTTCTGTATTCTGTGGGAGAACTTGCCGCGGCCGCCGATCTCGTACGGGTGTGAAACTCGCGGCGCTACCATGTCAGACAACCAGAGTTTCTGCGTCTTTTCAGGGGGGAACATTGAAAATGCGAAAGTGACGACCAAAAAGTCGATGAAATTATGAATTGGACGGACGCGTAAAGAACGTGCACACGGTTTGGCCAAAAATGGTATTTCAGATGCAAACGTCTTGAAAATGGCGCATTTAAACCCCAAACTGTGGCATATTTTCAAAAATCCCTTTAAAGTTCTTTAATATTAATTAAAGGGGAAGGACCGCGTAAAAATAATCTTTCTGATTTTGTGATCAAAGTCTCGATCTTATTCCCAGGATTCCGAAAAATACCTCTTTTACCCATTTTGCATAAAAAATGAACCGATTTAGGAGCGCTTGAAATTTGGGGAAATTCCCATTTGAATTGCCGCCAACTCTGCGTCTCCCCATTTCCCACACTCTCTCGCCCACTCTAGCCGTGTTTCCGTGCGGCAAACGCGTATAATGGCCGTGTAAACGCGCCCCTTTTGCAGTCTAAATCATATAGGGGTATGTTTCGGAATCGTGGAAA
Organism: Oscheius sp. G VE-2021; assembly: GCA_022343465.1. Lineage (NCBI taxonomy): Eukaryota > Metazoa > Nematoda > Chromadorea > Rhabditida > Rhabditidae > Oscheius > Oscheius sp. G VE-2021. The sequence continues at coordinate 986,988 of JAJQXH010000013.1, forward strand.
CGATGTCTACTCAATGAAACTAATAAAGATATTTTGAAAAATCAATTTTACGAGGTCCTCCCCCTTTAATATATTCTTACCAAAGTTGAGCACGCCAGAATAGCCACTGTGTAGATCAAAACAGACAGTGACGCAAATTCCGGATGTAGACTGTTCCAAGACAAACAAAGAGAGATTGTAACTTGGCAGCTTAGAATTACAAAAGGAATCCAATAGCGGTGATGTAGTTCGTAGTCCTAAAAATAGGATCTTAAAATCTTATGGTTGTCAAACTTTCCAAAAGGTAACGTGTGGCAAAACAGCGCTCAACCACGGCTGCTGGAATTACGTGGGCCATGAAGAAACTGTAGAAAAACTGAAGCAGGGTGGCGAAAACTGCGCTTCGCGGGCAGCTACCTTAAATAAATTGCCCTGATTTGAAAATGCGGCGACGGATTCAGCGCTGACGCCGATCTCTTACGGGTGAACGCCACGCGCAATGGTTAAGTGGTAGCGTGTTCGCTTGCAAATCTCGCGACCCGAGTTCGAATCCACCCTGGGATAATCTGGATGCATATCATAATTGACCACTGCCAATCAAGAAAATAGATTTGCTTTCGCCTTTTGACAAGTTTTAGGGAAAATTGCTCGAAATTTATCAAAATGTCATTATCGGTTTCACACAAGTTTGGGAATAATATTCGGTTCTAAAAAAGCAAAAAAAAACATTTTAGCGAAAAATGTAACCCTTTTCGGTGTTTTTGGCTTATAACTGCTTGCCTTGTGGAAATCAAAGTTTAAAAAAAAGAAATTTAATTTCAAACTATTGAATTAAAATGTTATCACTTTGCAAGCAGTTGAAAAAGTCTACCGTATGACAGGGTGACCTACCGTAACCCGGCGCCCAAAAATTACCTTAGCCGCGAACTTAGATAACTACTTTTTTGAATCGACTACAACTTTTTAACTTGTTCTACTTACAATTAATAACTTTATTCCGATTTCACTGACCTTAAGGCTTATTATTCGATTCTTACACAGACGAAATTGCCTTAATTGACCTAATTTGACACAGTTTTCATATATTTGGATAAAAATAGATTTTTTTTAAAAATCTCTCGTCAAAGGTAATATTTGCAACGTTGAAATTTGCATTAAAACATGTATTTTTGTAGGGCCCATTTAATCCTTAAGGTAAAACGCTTTTTTCTTACAGAAACTACTTCTTTATTGAAGAAAAACCGATTGATTTTTATAAAATAGCAGGCTCAATTAAACCTACCATCCTTCAGCCCAGCGCTGTTTTCAATATAGATCATGGTTGCTCGTGCAATCTGCCGTGAGATACAAGTTAGAATACAAGCACAGAAAATGCAATTCAGGTTGAAATGCCACACCCGCACGTTTGTAGCGATTCGCAGGAATAAACCAGCAATTATGAAGCCAGCAAACAGGAGAATAATTTCGAGGACATGAAGAATCGGAATGAAAAATGTGTCTTCAGAATCCTCATCGTGGCTGCTTAGAATGACAGCCACTCCGTAGCAATTTCCGATGATCATCACTTCCCCGAAGAAGATGGCAGACGTAGCTCGGCTTCAACTGAAAATAGGAAACTCATAATTAGTGATTTTTCTTCTTGGCTAAATCCATTGAAATTGATGGTATGGAGAACAAAGGAACAGGCAAAAACAGAGAAAAAGTTTCAAAAATCGGCGGATCGGAGAACGCTTCTGAGTAAGTTGAAAGTGTTGGGTTGGAATGAAACACATACTTCATTTTGGAAGGGTCGTTGATCAGCTGTCGGCATTTTGATTGTTTGGGAAGTAAACTAACTATGGCTCAATTATAAAACGGAAATGTGATTTTCAGTTAGTTCACTGGGGTTTTCATATGAAAAGCAACGAAAGACAACATTGAAAAAAAACGTAAATTCGGTTGTATCGGATTTTCGTACGGGTTATCGCGCGCGCGTCCGGGTTATTGTCAAATTATTCATTGCAATGATTTTTGAAGCCAAAAAAGATAACTATTTACTGATAGTAAATCATTTAAATCAAGTTTTTAAGCAAAAAGTTGAAAAAAAACATTTAAGTATTTTTTCTCACGCAAAGTAAAAATTAATTTATATTCGAATTAATGTCAACCGACAAGTTTAGGATTTTGGTCAAAGCTTTTATATTTTATACTACAGCTTTAAATTTTCAATTATTGATTTATCGATTTTTCTATACATCGATTTTTTTTAACATCGATTTTTGGTTGGCATGAAAAATATTTCATCAGAGACACAAGATAAGAAAATACCTTTTTTACAATTGTTCGCCTCGCAAATGTTTTTAAAATGGTTGTTTCCATCAAGGTGCCCTTAAAATAGAGCGAAAATCAATATTTTTATAATTTGTTTTACGTTTTCCAGGAAAAGTAAGATTTTCGATATAGTTCCGATGAAACTGTCAATAAAATTTTTTATGACTTTTTCATAAAGTTAGCTATAGATTGCAAATTATAAACACTGTTTTATTATTAAGGTTAAAACAAGCTCACGAATTCAGGCTGAAAGGGATCCCCAAAGGATCAAAATAAAGGGGTGAAACTGTTATTTTTTATCGATTAGACTCAAAGCGTAGATTAAACAAATTTCAAATTTCAAAAGCTAATACAAACCGGTTGAGTCGTGAATTTGGCTGCCGTCGTTCACGCGCGTGGCTTAGAGGATAAGGCGTCTGACTTAATCAGAAGATCGTCGGTTCCATCCCGTCCGTGGCCTTTTTTTGCCTTTTAGTTTTTGAATTCTGTATTCTGAACTAAGAAAACAAAATGACACCTATCTTACGGTTTAAGGTACGATCAGCCTATTTTCGAAATCCTAGGCAAATCGAAGGTTAATCCCTTGTGAAAAAAACCCTATTTTTTGCAGTTTTTGAAAAAAACAAGCTTACAATTACGTCTGCAGGGCACAGAGCGTTGCACCCGTAAGGTATCGGAGACGCTGTCTAATGGGACAAGAGAGCGACGACTGGGGAGCAGAACACGGAAACAACTCGCGTACTATATTGAAAGACGAAAGATTGAGAAGTTGTTGTTAGAAAAAAAAAGTAAATTTCCCATTTACATAAAATTATATACTAATTGTTTTGCGAATATGTTTCGGTCTGAAATGGATTCCAGATAATTAGGAATTCCACGAGTATCAACAATTGGTTTTTGGCGATTACCCAGATCGGTGAATAAAAGAACAGGAGACAAATTGTTATGTGGGCTATTTTTTGAAGCACAACCACTGAATCGTACTGAATAGAATTACGAAAACAAGTAAGGTTGATAAATATTCTTTCGAAGGGTCAAAGATTGTGCTAGGCTTCATTTTGTAGAAACACTAATTGCCAATACACATCAAGTGAAAGAAAACAAAAAAAAAACAACCGCATGGGGTAGCAACAACAACAAAAAAGGCGTATACAGTATTGAAGGCGGCTCTGGTCACGGCTTGTTGTGCTCGGAAACGTCTAAACAGTTTAAGGTAATCGGATAGACTAAATATGTTGCGCACAGATGGAGAACCAAACGGGAAGTTGTCACTGTTGCAAGGAATGGGGAAGAGAGAGAAAAAAAGAGAGAGAAAGACAGAGATAGAGACAGAGACAAAGACAGAGGTCCAGAGAGAGAGAGAGAGAGAGAGAGAGAGAGAGAGAGAGAGAGAGAGAGAATGAAAGAGAGAGAGAGAGCTAGAGAGAGCTAGAGAGAGAGAGAGAGAGAGAGAGAGAGAGAGAGAGAAAGAGCTAGAGAGAGACAGAGAGAGTGAGACAAAAAGATAGAGAGAGACAGAGAGACAGAGAGTGAGAGAGAGATTGAGCTAGAGAGAGCCAGAGAGAAAGAGGCAGAGAGAGAGAGAAATAGAGAGAGACAGAGAGCGATAGAGAGAGAGAGACAGAGAGAGAGAAAAAGAGAGAGAATAGAGAGAAAAAATTAAAGAAAGAGAAAGAGAGAGAAAGAGAGAGAGAAGGAGAGACAGAGAGAGACAGAGAGAAAACTTTTTTTAAACATATTTTTATTGTAAAATAAACTATTTAAAAATAAATTTAAGAAGCATCTTCATACTCAAACAAGTGCTCATTCTTGAAGTAAAACTCCTTTGGATTCGTATGGGTTCCACACAAAACATCGAATTGAATAGTGGCATTCACACATTTTCCGCTCCTCCATACATACCTGAAACTTACACTTTCCACCAAAGTGAACAATTTTCTCACCAATCCTGTCTTCTTCTCTCCAAATTGTAATTGTAAAACATATTGCATTCATGCCTGTATTGAGGGGTTTTTCTTAGAATCGTTGTTTCATCGGATTCTTCGCATGATAGACCACAGTAGACACGTGTTTCGTTTGTTATCTAATGAGAGATTTCAATAATTGGGAAAATTATGACTTGCCTCGTTTGTTTCTTCAAAACAACCGGGATTCCGTTCCACTACCTCGTCGGGGAGTTTGATGGTACATCGAGTGTTGGTACCTCCATAGTATTCGCAGTTGAGGTGGCGGGGACCTAAAAATCATGAAAAATGGAAATTTTTTCTAAAAGTCCTTGAAAAATTTTTTCTAAAAGTCCTTGAAAAATCAATTTCAAGGAAAAAATTAACTTTTGTTTCGGGGCATTTATTCAAAAGGAATCGGTCGCGACGTGTATTTGACGGCCGCTGTCCAAACGTAGCGCAACGCCCGCGTGGCCTAGAGGATAAGGCGTCTGACTTCTAATCAGAAGATCGTCGGTTCGATCCCGGCCGTGGGCTTATTTTTGCTTTTCAATTTTTGAATACTTTTAACTAAAAAGAAACAATCTTTACAGATCACAAATATATCTTAAATGAAAAATCGGCGATTTGAAGCTCAATAAGGATAGTTAGAAAGAAGAAAACGAAGTAATTGGCTTTGCCAGATTGCTTCTACTATTTTAAACGTTCCACGTCACAATATATTGTGCTGTTTTCAACAACATAAAATATTAACAAGTTGGAGCAAAAATACCGTATTGGTAATGTAATTAGATGACACATATATTGTAGCCATTGGAAAGGTAGCTTGGTTTTAAAAGGGATGAACCGCGTAAAAATATTTTTTTCTGATTTTGCGATAAAAGCCTAGATCTCATTCCCAGGATTCTGAAAATACCTCTTTTGCCCATTTTTCATAAAAATGAACCGATTTAGGAGCGCTTGAAATTTGGGAAAATTACCATTTGAATTGCCACCAACTCTGCGTCTCTCATTTCCCACACTCTCTCGCCCACTCTAGCCGTGTTTCCGTGCGGCAAACGCGTAAAACGGCCGTGTAAACGCGCCCCTTTTGCAGTCCAAATCATATAAAAGGGGTATGTATCAGAAAAAAAAAGAAAAAAAATGAAATAATTGTAAAGAGACTTTGAAAAATATATTTTACGAGGTCCTTCCCCTTTAAGAGAAGTTTTACAGAAACGACATCGGCGGCAACGACGTAGGGGCCGAAAGAGCGACAGACTATGGCTAAACCATAGAGACTTATTATTTTGGGTAAAAAACATCTAGCTTTGAAAATATGAAATGAAAAGACGTTTGAAAGTTTAGTCAATTCAACCAAAACGCTTTTTGTGGCATTTATGCCTTATGGGGATCCGAGGTTGCCGTAGAGGATGATCAAAAATCGGTTGTTGTCTGTTTTTCGCATTCTGCCACCCAGCACCTTAAGCGTAAAGGACGAGTCACTACGAAAAAAAGTCAGAAGCCCACCCCTGCACCAGCCGAGCGATGACGATGTGGAAGATTTTGTAATGTTGGATTAAAAATTAAATGATTTGTACTTAGCCGGAAATTGACTTATTCTGTTGATTGTATGAGAACGAGTGGAATATAAAATTGGGCTTCAAAGCGTTAAAAAATACATTAAAAATAAAAATTGGGTTTCTCGGTTTAAATGGTGAAAATACGGTTTTGGTCGAAATTTCGACACCTATTTTTCCTGATTTTTGGATGGGATTTTAAAGACACCCATAGTTTTTATAGACACCCATTTTTTTCGATAGACACCTATGTTTTCAATATACACCCATATTTTTATAGGCACCTATATGGTTAGAAATGCGGAAAATGAGGAGAACCCAGAGGCAAATTAAATTTTATTTTTAAAGTTGCCAAAATATCTACTGTACTCATTTAAAATAAATGTTTTTCCTTTTCAAGACGTGAAGATATTTTTACTCATTCGATTGGCGACGACTGTACAGCTTGGAATAACCTTACTCCAAATATAAGAAGAAGAAACGGGTGCCGAATATCCAACCGAAGACAAGATGGCAGCGGCGATGAAGAAGTGGCGCATGATTATGCCGTGTTTCGGCATAATGACCACCGCCGGCAGAACCAGTTTTGGCTTCAGCCTTGGACCTTTGGCTCTACCGTGGATTTCCATCTTTAAGCCGACAAACTTTTCTTTAAAACAACGAATTTCCTCGAAAAATCTAATTTTGGTTAGGAAAAGTGATTTCTTCTACCTTGCCCTGAGTTTACGCACGTTTCGCCCTACGTTTACGCGCGCCTCTGTTATGCAGATACTCAACATCTAAAACAACGGGATTCCTTGAAAAATCCATTACATATTTATATTTTCTATGTAACGTTCCCTGGGTTAAAGGGGAAGGACCGCGTAAAAATAATTTTTTCTGATTTTGCGATAAAAGCCTAGATCTCATTCCCAGGTTTTCGAAAAATACCCATTTTACCCATTTTGCATAAATATGACCCGATTTAGTAGCGCTTGAAGTTTGGGGAAATTACAATTTGAATTGCCGCCACCTCTGCGTCTCCCCATTTCCAACACTCTCTCGCCCACTCTAGCCGTGTTTACGTGCGGCAAACGCGTAAAACGGCCGTGTAAACGCGCCCATTTTGCAGGCCAAATCATCTATATGGGATGTGTTTCGGAATCTCAGTCTGGAAACGATATCTATTTTATGAAATAATTGTAGACTTTGAAAAATCAATTTTACGAGGTCCTTCCCCTTTAACGGATATAAAGCCCTGAGTTTACGCACGTTGCGCCCTGCGTTTAGCGCGCCTGTGTTGTATAGCACCAACGAATCAAATCAAAACTAATAAAACTCTTTATTCGAAATAAATATACAATATTGCAACAAAATAGTAACTGAAATCACAAGAAACACAACATTTTCGAGCACCCGAAGGAAGAAGCGATAAATATTGGCCAACAGAAGCGATGAGATTTAAAATTGGGGCAGTACCGGCAGAGAGAATCTCAAAATGGGTTGCTAATGGAAATTTCAATGAAATCAAGAATTCTGGGCTCTAAGTCTGAGGAAACAATTCTGACACACCCTCACTGGGCGGGAAATCTTCATGTGGGTGATGTCGGATTCGAAGCGGCTGCATCTGAAAATTGAAAAATTGGCTGAAAAAAAGAAAATAGCTTACTTTGAGCAGAAAATCTGTCCACAATTTCGGCAGTGGTGTTTCCGATCGGCCATGGAGAACTTTTGCTGGCATTGGGTGCATCGTTGGCGGGACATATCTTGGACCCAGTGGTCAGCCCGGCCTCCGTCTTCTCCAGGCTGCCAGCACCAAACTCGTCCGATTCCATCGCCGATGTAAAGGCAACGGTGGTCTCTGAAAAAGTATAGTCCATACGTGTGTATGTGTGAACGTGTGTATGTTTGAATGTGTGCAATAGAAAGTGAGAGAGACAGAGAGAGAGAAAGAGAGACAGAGACAGAGAGACAGAGAGACAGACAGAGAGAGAGAGAGAGAGAGACGAATGCGTGTTTGCGTTTGTGTCTATGTATGTAGGGTGAGCATGTTTGCGTGTGAGTACGTGTATTTGTTTGTGTGAGCGTGTGTGTGTGAGTTTGTATCTGCATGCCTCTGTGTGAGCATGTGTTTGTGTGACCTGTAAGCATGTGTATGAGTATGTGCGTGTACGAATGTGTGTGTCAGTGTGTCTATGTGTTTCTCAGTGTCTCCGTATGTCTGTGAGTTCATGTTAGTGTGTATCTGTGAATGTGTGAGACGTAAAGTCCGAATGTGTGAGCTAGTGAGTGTGCGTGTGTGTGAGTGTGTCTATGTGCATGTGTGCATGCTTATTTTAGCTTTGTGTATATGAAAATGTTTGTATGGTGTGAGGTGTGTGAAAAAATGTATGTGTGGGTCTGTGTGTGCGTGTGAGTGTATTGTGTATATAAACGTTTGTTTCAGTGTGTGAGAGACAGTGTGTGTGCGTGTGTGTGTGAGTATATGTGTGAGTGAGTGTATGAGTAAACGTAAGTGAGTGTGTGTACGTGTGTATTTGTGGGCGTGTGTATGTGAGAATTTGAGAATGTGTGAATAAGTGTATGTGTGTAGATGTGTAAATGTATGTAAAACTCACTTGCTCGGAGCGATTGACGTCACCGGTGCAGGATGCGTATTATCCGGTCTATTGAAGGCAGTATGCATAGTCAAAGCCGCCCGTTGCACCAGCACCCTTACAAACTGTGGGTGGTCCTCGTCCGTTATGGGTGGCATAGCTAAAACTACCATTTAAAATTGGCTCTCTTTGATTAACTTACAAATATCAGATTTGAAAAGAGCTGGTGACTGAGGAGGTTCAGGAGAATGGGCGCTTGACACAGCAGAGGAGTTATCCTGACTGGCAGCCACTTTCAACCGCCTTCTCTGTCTTTCCAGACGGGCATGAACCACAGAAGCCGATGTTTGGTCACTTCTGAAAGAAAACGTCAATAAAATGGCAAAAACTGAGACTTACGATTGACGAGAAATATGAGGTTTCTCAACTGAACCATCGTTCTCAACCATGATACAGGAGTAGATCTTCACGACGCCGTCAGAAGTTCCGCACATGATGACGTTGTCAGTGTCCCATTCATTTAGCTGAAAAATGAAGGTTTTTCTGATTCTACGTAGCTTGACTACCGTAACCTAAACTTTAGGGTAGGCTACTGTAACTCATTGCATTTAGGGAGGTACTGTACTCTAGAGGTTACGTTAATCTACCGTAACCTTGAGCCCATGGTGGTTAAACTATATATATGGTGAACGGCTAACCTAGCGCAAAGTTACAGTAACCTGGGGTCAACCTACCTAAAATCTGGAGTAGGTTACTGTAACTCCTTGTTTATAGGGAGGCAACGTAATCTAGTGGTCATGGTAATCTACCGTAACCTAAAGACCAGGGTGGCTAATCTAAGTCTATGGTCGACGGCAAGCTACCGTAACCTAGCGCATAGTTACAGTAATCTGGGGTCAGTTAAGGGAACATACAGTAACCTACTGGGAACAGAGGGCTTACTACCGTAAACTATTGGCGCTAACCGTAATCTAGAGTCAGTTACCATACCTTAGAAATAACTACAGTAATCCAGGTTCCATTTCGGTAAACTGAAGGTTAGTTACCGTAACCTAGAGTTGGGTACTGTAACCTAGTGTAAGTTGCCGTAGCTGATGGGATGATGTCGTAAGCTTGGGACAGTAATAACGCAAGGTGTGGTACCGTAATCAAGTGACAAGAACCGTAACCTAGGGTCAATTACCGAAACTTAGGGTTGCGACCGTATCCAAGTTACGGCTACAGTAATCCCGGTTAATTTACAGTAACCTATGGACAGTTGTCGTAACCTTCGGTCAGCTACCTAGTTTTGTCTACCGTAACGTCTGTGAAACAACTCTTACCTGTGAAAAAGCGATTGATAGAATCATCTGAGAACTGTCGATAGTAGGAGAGTGGTCGCAGGTATTGATACAAGCCAGGAGATCTCCATTAATCGACCAGAGATGCAAAAGAGTGTTGCAAGCAGTAGCTATATCTCCCTAAAACACATTTTAGACATAAACTGACTATAACTCACGGTTGTATCGTTTACTGCTACAGCTGAAACCGGGTATGGGTGCTTTGGCAGTTGGCGGATCAAATTGAGCTCAGATTGATGCCACATAATCACTGTTCTGTCTCGGCTGGCAGAAACCACAAAGGCGTGGGCACTGCAGACAACAAGACAGGTGACAGCGTCAGAATGACCGTCGAGAACTTTTCGGCGTTTTAGGCCGGCTGGCTTCTTGGAAATGGTCCAAACACTGAAGAATCAGATTTAAAAGAAAAGTGGGATTGGTGCTACCTAACACAGCCGGTGCTACTTCCACAGAAGAGGGTTCTGTCGTCACCACTTGAAACAGAGGTGAGTTCTTCTGAGTCGCACATCTCGTGGATGCAGGTTGACTAAAATGCTACTGGGTTAGAGAGAGAGAGAGAGAGAGAGAGAGAGAGAGAGAGAAGAGAGAGAGGAGGGAGAGGGGAAAAGAGAGAGGGGAGGGAGACATAGAGAGGAATAGAGATAGAGATAGAGAGAGAGAGAGAGAGAGAGAGAGTGAAGAGAGATTTTTTTTCCCAATTGACGGGTACCAGAACACTTCCGAACAATTCCAAAAATTGAGAAAGTGAAAAAAAAATTGGGAAAAAAAAGAAAGAGAGAGAGAGAGAGAGAAAAAAAAGAGAAATAGAAAGAGAGAGAGAGAGAGAGAGCGCGCGAGAGAGAGAGTAAGCTAGCATGAGAGGGTGAGAGATAAAAAGAGAGCGAGAGAGAGAAGTGATCCAACTCACTTTCTCAGAATCCAACTGTCCCATTCGAATCGACCTGTCAGCAAATCCCCAGGCGATGTACCGATTGTTTGCCATGAGAACCTTATTCTGTTCCAGGACTGTCAAACCAGCTCTCTCCGAAATATGAATTGAGCCAACCGCCGATCGAAGTACTAAATATATATTTCTCATGTATTTCTATCTCAGATTACCTTTGATTGGAGTTTGGGGTGGCTTCAACGAATGGAGTGAGTGATAGAAAAGACGTTGGGTTGTTACCCCGGAAGTGTTCTGGTACCCGTCAATTGGGCTGACTTTCTTCTGAGGATGTGGTTTTTTGAAGAGTTGGGATGGGATTTGACCAAAGTTGTTGACAAAGCCTAGAATCCTTTAATTGAGGGAAGAAATTGGAGTAGTTTACCAATTGTGGCATTTCTTGTCAGGGGATCATCGATTGATTCGAAATCAACGCTGCCTTCGTAGAAGAGATGATGGAATAGGTTATTGCCCTAAAAAAGTTTCTCTTTCTCTCTCTCTCTCTTTCTCTGCTTTCTCTCTCTTTCTCTCTCTAGAACTCACATTGACAGCCTCATCTCCATTCTGCTTGTATCCAAATACCAAATCTATCCACTCATGAAGATGAGCAGAAACGTAGTCACATTCCAATGCTTGCCTATGTAGCCTAATAAATTCCCTGGAGTCACCATGACTCCAAGGAGGCAGAATCACATCATCCAAAGCAACTCCATTCTGTTTCACACCCAAATCAAATTGGTTTTTGTTCTGAATTTCAGCATTTCAATTAATGAAAATTGGCTTCAAACCTGGAACATCTCTGGCAAAGTGAAGAATTCAGGTATGAGTTCTTTTACATCAGCCATATTGTTCTTACTGGCACTTAGCCAGGCGTCCGCAACGCTGTGGAACATTCGATCAGCCAAGTCGAAGTGACCCCCCTGAAACGAGAGTTTCTTGAAGGTTACGACTAGTTTGCCCTGCATTTACAAGCATGCTCCGTCAAATTTAAAGGGTAGGAACTTTGTAAAATTGATTTTTCAAAGTTTCTTTACAATTATTTCAGTGAACAGATATGGTTTTCATGATTCTGCAACATACCCTTTTTATATGATTCTGACTGCAAAAGGGGCGCGTTTACACGGCCGTTTTACGCGTTTGCCGCACGGAAACACGGCCAGAGTGGGCGAGAGAGTGTGGGAAATGGGTAGACGCAGAGTTGGCGCAATTCAAATGATAATTTCCCCAAACTTCAAGCGCTCCTAAATCGGTTCATTTTGATCCAAAAAGGGTAAAAGAGGTATTTTTGGAATCCTAGTAATCAGATCTAGGCTTTTATCACAAAATGAGAAAAAAAAATTTTACGCGATCCTTCCCCTTTAAGTGAACTTCTAGTGCCCTGCGTTTACAAGCATTCTACCAGACAGGCAGCACTAGAAGACAACGTTTCTTGAAGCTCACGACTGGTTTTCCCTGCGTTTACGCGCCCTGTCTTTTCATTTAAGGATTTTCTGTACCTACACCCGTACCAAATCGGTTGCACAAGACAATTCGCCTCCGAAATGTTCCAAAACTAACCTGTAGACTCAAAAACTGCTGAGTAAATGGCTCCAATCGAACCAAGTAGGACACCACAATCATAGCTGAAGAGTAATGCGTTCCATACATATAAGGCGGTGTTTCTCCAGTAGGGTCGTCCCATTCTCGATACCTTAATAAGGAGTTTAAGCCTAAGGCCTTAATGTACTTAAGACTTACCGTTTCAAGAACTGTTCCAATCTTTGCGGACTCTGGGCTCCCATTGGCTTAGAAAAGTCGCGGAAAGTGGAAGGTTTTGTGAAGTCCAAGGTAGTTGAGGTGTAATCAGCCAGAACCCAGGGGAAAATGGGGTATTGGGAGAGATCGTTGTAAGACCTAAATGAAAGACCTAAGATTTCAAAAAAGTGGTTAGTTTTACCTTCCGGCTAAGGTATTCAGATGCATGATGTATTGGAAATTGGTGATCTGACCGCTGATCCATCGTTGAGTGACCGATTGTTGACCTAAAATTCAAATTTTAAAGGGGCCATTATAACGCGAAATTTTTTAAAAAATCTCAAATTTAAGAGCTTAATAAGTTATTTCAGAAAAAAATTTAACATTTTGGGGTTTAAAGGGGAAGGACCGCGTAACAACAATTTTTCTGTTTTTGTGATAAAAGTCTCGATCATATTCCCAGAATTCCGAAAAATACCTCTTGTACCCATTTTTCAGATTATCATTTTTCAGATCATTTTTCAGACATTTTTTAGATGTCAGACCAAACAAAACCGATTTAGGAGCTCTTGAAACTTTTGGGGAAATTGTAGTTTGAATTGCCGCCAACTCTGCGTCTCTCCATTTCCCACACTCTCTCACCCACTCTGACCGTGTTTCCGTGCGGCAAACGCGTAAAACGGCAGTGCAAACGCGCCCCTTTTGCAGCCCAAATCATTTAAAAGGGTTGTGTTTCAGAATCAATTTTACGAGGTCCTTCCCCTTTAATAAGTTGTTTCAGAAAAAAATGTAATTTTTGGCCTTTCCAGGCAACAGTGGATAACTTGTTTTTACGAACTACGTGCACGGTGTTTACGCGACCGTCTAATCCATTTTTTATCGATTTTTTGGTCGTCGTTTTCGAATTTTCAAAGTTCCCGCCTGGAAAGACGCAGAAAACTCTGGTTGTCTGACATGGTAGCGCCGCGAGTTTCACACCCGTACGAGATCGGCGGGCGCGGCAAGGGTAGTCTCGCCGCATACAGTAATCAGCGCCATAAGCAAACAGAAGTCAAAAAGAGGTCCATGAATTCCTTTAAAAAAACTTTAACTTACCAAGAATGATCGAATTGATGAGACTAGCCCTTCCACTCTGCTCAATAGCCATATTTGCCTTCTGCCCACTGACGGATTCACTTCCAGCATCCAGACGACTCTTTGCCATCGACAGAAGTCTGAAAAAAGCCTTCGGTCAAGTTTTCAGGTCAAAAACTTACTTCTCATAGACTCGATCTCTAATCTTCTTTGGGAACGCTAGCAGGTAGTTCCTTCCATCTGCACTGAAGACTTCCAAAGCAATTGGTTGCAACAGATACCTTAACATTAGGTTTAAGTAAGTTAAAAATAAGGTAAAATACCGCCGGCGGTGGACCTCTCGAATATCGTCGTAGCTGAATTTACTGCAGAGCCTGGAGGCTCGAGGAGGCTGGGTGCAGCCGGTGGCTTGATAGGGGACAATTGGGTCGTGTAAACTGAAACATCGTTAGTTTCTTAGGTTATGAAAGTGTCTTACTCTTGGCTTAAGAAATCCAAATCTCGGATCTCGCGGGTTTTCAAGAGGGTGAAACCGTCGACGACGTAGTAATGCTCTTTTCCGAAAAGAAGGAGGCCTTCTGCTGTTTCGAGACCCTGAAACGATTTGTTAACTGATCTTACTTATCACTTAGTCCCTCAAATTGACTCATATCACTTCCTCACGTTCTCACGTTCTCATTCCCTCATGTTCACACGTTCTCACGTTCTCACTCCCTCACATTCCCACCTTCTGACGTTAACACTCCTTCAGGTCCTCATGTCAGCATCTTACCTTCTCACCTCCAAACACCTCACAGCCTCACGTTCTCACTCCCTCCCCTGTTCACATCATCACGGTCTTATCTGCTTAGCTTCTTACTCCTTCACGTATTCAAATTGTTACTTTCTCATCTCCTCACATTTTCACTCCCGCACTTCCTCACGTTCTCACATTCTCATTTCCTCGCCAAACCCTTCACATTGTAAGTCTTTCCCCTCATCAAGCCTTCCGCCCTCACGTTCTCATTCGTTCATCCCTCACGTAATTGCCTTCTTGCCTCCTTACTCCATCAATTCACCTCATTTCACGTTCTCACTCATTTAGTATTCACGTCATCACGTCCTCATCTGCTTGTCTTCTTACTCCATTACCTCACGTCCTCACGTTCCCGCTATCACGCCTTTTCACGGTCTCATTTATTTCCGTCCTCACATCTTCACCTTTTCCCTTTCTCAGTTGCAAGCCTATTCACGCCTTCATGCCCCCACGTTCTCACTTTCTCACGTACTGACTATGTTAACTCTTCACTCGTTCACGTCACCACACTTCTTCACGTTATCAATCTCCCACCTGCCCACCTGCTCACCTTCTCACGTCCTAACTCTCTCACCTCCTTACGCCTTCACTTCCTCACGTCCTCACATCTTCACGTCATCACTCGCTCATCTCATTTCACCTCCCGCATCTTTAACATACCTGCACTCTAGCGCATCTGAACATCGAATGCAACTGCTCTCCCTGCTCCAACAGTCTCAGAAGCGTCTGATTGTCCGGTCCTCTCTTCTTCTGCTGTTCCTCCTCCCTCTTCTCATCTCTACTCTCCTCCTTCTCATTTTTCGCCTTATCTGTCACTTCCTCTTCCTCCTCGTCCTCCTTCTTCTCCTCATCAATCCCATTTTCCTTATCAAATGAGTCAGAATTAGTCGGTTCTGTGATCGCCTCCGCCTCTTCCGATGACAATCGAATGGATAGTCTCCGGATTAGGGAGGTGTTTAACTCTTAAGGTTAAGATTAAGGTAAAATGGTTTTGCTAAGGATCTTACGCGCTAAATCCCCAAAGCTAAAAGTCGGCTTCTCCTCAGAAGGGGTTGAAACAGTGGCTGACATGTCAATGATCCTGGCGTCCATGGTCCTAGGCCTTCTTCGCTTACAAGCCTCATAGTAGAGGGCACTATCTTTGGAGATTGCAACCTTGGCTCTCAAAGCTTTCTAAACAAGATCGTATTTGCTTTCGTCTGGGTGTCAAACCGCAGCCGGTTCGTCCAAGTGCGGGCGGTAGGGGTAAAGATGATAGAAGAACCGGTTGGGCACCAGTTTCCGCCTAATCCGCGAAGGGCCTTCGGAAGTGTCCAGTCGGTATTTATCCAGCTTTGAAGACTGAAAGAAAAATTTCGTTTTCAATCTTAAAGGGCACGCCAGGGAACATTTTTTAACTTTATCTCCCATTAAAGGGGAATGACCGCGTAAAAATATTTTTTTATGATTTTGCGATAAAATCCTAGATCTCACCAGGATTCCGAAAAACACCTCTTTTACCCATTTTGGATAAAAATAAAGCGAATTAGGAGCGCTTGAAATTTTGGGGAAATTGTCATTTGAATTGCCGCCAACTCTGCGTCTCCCCCATTTCCTACACTCTCTCGCCCACTCTAGCCGTATTCCATGCGGCAAACGCGTAAAACGGCCGTGTAAACGCGCCCCTTTTGCAGAACAAATCATATAAAAGGTGTATGTTTCGGAATCGTGGCAACAATATCTATTCAATAAAATAATTGCTAAGAGACTTTGAAAAATCATTTTTACGAGGTCCTTCCCCTTTAAAGGGCACGCCAGGGACCTTTTTTTACTTTATCTCATATTAAAAAGCTTCAAAAGTTATTCAAGAAAATAATTGAAAGCGTCGTTTTGGAGAAATCTACTGCCATTTTTGAAAGAGATTTCTTTTTTAAGAAAAATTTTGAAATTTTCATTTTAACGAACTACGTGCTCGGTGTTTACGCGTCCGCCAAATCCACCGGTTTATCGATTTTTGGTCGTCACTTTCAAATTTTCAATGTTCCCGCCCGAAAAGACACAGAAAACTCTGGTTGTCTGACATGGCGGCACCGCGAGTTTCACACCCGTACGAGATCTGCGGCCGCGGCAAGAGTAGCCCTGCCGCATCCACTAATGATCACCATATGCAACCACATGTCGAAAAGAGGTCCCTGACGGTAAAAAGTTTTAACGAACCTGTTCTGGTCCCCAAATCCCCCGTTCCCTTGTCAATTCCGCCTCCAATTGGTGCCACTCATGCAGGGACCACTTCCGCACATGGGCATGCCACTCATGGTAGCGGACGGCTTGGGTGGCGACAAGTTCCTTCAGAAGGCTCACATGCACTCTCAGCCACATGTAGACCACCTGAAAATCCTACTGTATCCACAACTGGGTGGTCCTTACCTCCTTGTCAATGCTAGTCATCTTCCACGGGGCAGCGCCTGTGATTGACGAATGGGTAGTAAGGGATCGCTTTCCAGCCAAACGACTGAGGCCAGAAGCAACTCTCGTGATTTTCTAAAAATTGCTGCAATTTGGAGTCATGTGTCAAAAAAACCAACCGAGCTGATTTGTTGCTGAAGATCTTTGGTAGAGGTCTGGGATGTTGAGTTCAGCTGACCGTCGACGAATTGTCTCCAGGCTACTCCAGCTGAATGAGCTAGAAGGGCTCTGGCAGCGTTGAGTTCACTGAAATGGTAAAATTGTCATTAATATTTTTTTAAGTTTAATTGGTAAGTCAATTAATTATCGATCGGTCGTCTTACGCGCCTTCTCATAGCGTCCTATAAAACGGCGCTGCCAACCGCAGGCATGGCGCGGGCAGGTAGAGCAGCAGGGTAGAGCCTCGCTTTATAAGCTGAAGGTCGCAGGTTCAGTTCCCCGCTGTTACAAACTTTTTGCTTTTTGTAAAAGATAAAACTTTTTCAAAACTGTAGTCGTCACCAACAGTAGATAGCCCAATTTCAGTCCTAAAAGCTTGTAAAATGACACCAAGCGCGAAATTACGTACGGAAACTATTTGTTTAAAGGGGAAGGACCGCGTAAAAATTTGTTTTTCTGATTTTGTGACAAAGGCTAGATCTTATTTCCAGAATTCCGAAAAATACCTCTTTTACCCATTTTGGATGAAAATGAACCGGTTTAAAAGCGCTTGAAATTTGGGGAAATTACCATTTGAATTGCCGCCAACTCTGCGTCTCCCCATTTCCCACACTCTCTCGCCCACTCTAGCCGTTTTTCCGTGCGGCAAACGCGTTAAACAACCGTGTAAACGCGCCCCTTTTGCAGCCCAAATCGTATAAAAGGGATATGTTTCATCGTGGAAGCGACATCTTTTCAATGAAACAATTGTAAATAAACTTTGAAAAATCAATTTTACGAGAACCTTCCCCTTTAAGCATACGTCGTCAGGGTTACATTTGCCAATCGCTATGATTGGCGACGACTATAAGTTCGAAACCAACAACTGACCTGACTGTCTGCTTCTTGAAAACCTCTTCCAACAAAGCCTTCTTCGAGATGATGACATCTGTCCAAACTCTGGAGGCACACAGGGCTACCTAAAAATTTGAAACATTACTCCAATTCAGTTCATTAGCTTACTTGAGCGCTAGCTCTCTCCAGAGGCTGATTCTCTCTCTCCATAATATCCGGAGTTACAGACAACATGAAAATCAGATGGGTTAGAGCAGCAAAGAACCAGGATTCATTCGAGGAGAGGAAGATGATTTTCTTCACAACCACGGAAGACAAAGTATCCAAAACGGTCATCTGCAC
>JAJQXH010000013.1:1007500-1027500 GCA_022343465.1 Oscheius sp. G VE-2021
CATGTTCAGAAGCCTATTCCTCACGTAGACCATATATAAGACACTTGGCTTTCCCTCCTCAATTTTCGAATTCGCCAGCAGTTGTGTTTGTAATTCCGCGATGTGGAATGGCAATCGTCGCTCTGCGTCGAGTTCTTCCTCCCTGAACACAACAACACTGAAATTTAATTTGACGTCACTGCTTACGTTGTAAACAAAGTGGCGGCTATTGTTTGGCCCAGTTTGAGCATGCTTCGATTGTCACAAGGTGGTTGAACAACTGCGGAGAGGAGGTTGAAGATGATCTAAAAAGTCAAAGTGAAACTTTAAAAAAAACTTTTTTAAACCTCATTCGTAATAGGCAGAAGCTCAGGATGGTCAAAGATAGTGAACAACAATCGACTCAGAAGGGGAGATCTGCGGACGATAGTCAAATTTTCTCGTTGGTGACTGGAAAAAGCTAAAATTGCCTATTTTTGGGTCGTAACTTACTCAGTGATAAGTTCGTAAAAGTGCTCGTAGAGCATTCTGTGTAGATCTGGTGGTGCTTTAGCCCATACGTCAGGGTCACAGAGGAGGTCATCAAAAGCTTGGGTGCAAGGAATGGTGGCGGTTTCTTTTGATGTGTCTAGGGTTCCTGTCATGCTAAAGACCATGTGCATGATGTGGGAGTTTAGGAGATGAGCTTTGTCTTCTAGGAGAACTGCTAGGGTCTGAAAGGAGAGTTTAAGGAATGCACTTGGTCAGTCACTCACGCTCTCACAGACTCACGCTCTCACGCTCACACTCAGGTTCGCACACTCACTCACTCATGCACTCACTCACTCACGATCGTCCAGGCCTACGCTCTCACGCTCACGCTCACGCTCACTCACACACTCACTCACACATTCACTCACTCACTCACTCATTCGCTCTCGATCTCCCAGGCTCACGCTCTCACGCTCACGATCACTCATTCTTTCACTCATTCACTCACTCACTCCCTCACGTTCTCACTCTATCACTCTCCCATTTACCTGATAAGCCCTGTTCGACAACAATGCGTTCTGCAGATTGTTGTTAGACCGAATTGCAGAAACCACAGCCTTCAGCGAAGCATAGAGGCCTTCAGAATCAGTAGCCATAGCCACCAATCCATAAAGACAAGCAAAGCCTCCCATTGAATCCAGAAGACGAGGCACTGGCCGAGGACAGAAGGACCTCATTCCAAGATACCTTAAATGTCCTAAGTTTCTTAATTTCAAAAAAACGATACCCTACAACCACTCCTCCAAAGGACCTTCCAGCTCCCGCTGACAAGTCAGCCGTATTTAAATGGATTCTTAATTGGGTACTGTTATCCTGGGGTGAGATACCAAGCTAAATTGGAATTCAGGGACATTTTAGGGGGATCTTACGTGTGGAGCAAGCATTTCGGAATCTAGTTTACTGTACATGCTTCGGATCTTAGCCAAACTCAGTTCACAGGTTGAGAGGCCGTTAAGGGAGAGAACAATCTAAATTTTAGGTTTTTCAAAGGTTTGTTATTGGAATCACCTTTTCCTCTTGGACAAGAGCTGTTCCATCGGGAGCAGCCGCTTGGAGGTTTCCGACATAGTGGGGTTGGAGTTGGTAGATGGACCTTACAATCTCTGGAGGAAGGGGTTCTTCGACTAGGAAGGTGGAGGCGATTCGGTAGCTAAAAATTGACACTTAAAGGGGAAGGACCTCGTAAAATTGATTTTTCAAAGTATTTTTATTATAGTTTCATTGAGTAGACATAGTTTCCACGATTCCGAAACATACCCCTTTTGTATGATTTGGGCTGCAAAAAGGGCGCGTTTACACGGCCGTTTTACGCGTTTGCCGCACGAAAACACGGCCAGAGTGGGCGAGAGAGTGTGGGAAATGGGGAGACGCAGAGTTGGCGGCAATTCAAATGACAATTTCCCGAAAATTCAAGCGCTCCTAAATCGATTCATTTTGATCCAAAATGGGTAAAAGAGGTATTTTTCGGAATCCTGGCAATAAGATCGAGACTTTTATTACAAAAACAGAACAATTATTTTTACGCGGTCCTTTCCCTTTAAAGGGGATCATCAGGGACCTCCTTTTGACCGTATTTACATAATTTGCTCATTACTGCATGCGACGGAACATCCCTTGCTGCGGCCGCCGATCTCGTACGGGTGTGAAACTCGCGACGCTACCATGTCAGATAACCAGAGTTTTCTACGCCTTTTCAGGTGGAAACATTGAGAATTCGAAAGTGACGACCAAAAAGTCGATAAACCGATGGATTAGACGTACGCATAAACACCGTGCACGTAGTTCGTTAAAAAGGTGTATTGCATGTTTTGTTGTCGCTACGGTTACGGTACCCAGACAGTTCCATTCAGCGGCACAGCTGCTCCCGTACGGGTAAACCCCGTCGCGCTCTGTTCGCCACAGACGACCAGTGTCGCAACGATGAAGGAAGAGACGCAAAGGAAATGCATTCAAATATGAATAGCGTAAACACAGGGCGTGCAGAATGTATTTTAACGTAAGTCTATCATCGTTTGCAAATCCCTCTTACCGTAATCGACTAGGTCTCCTATGAGCAGGCAGCGTTCCAATCACAGCATTGATGGCATGAGTGTGAGCCAGTTGTGTAGCCGCTCCTCCAGCCGTTTGAACAATGTACTGTAGCCTCTGATTCGCCAAAGCCTTCCCATTCAGATATACGGTAACCTAAATCCATCCTTGATCTACCACAAACCAAAATGACCTACCGAACTGGGCTTCAAAACCGAACGAGTCAAAATGATGCAGAAGTGATTCCACTCCATCGGTCTTAGGATATCAGCCATGGCTACTCGGATGACCTTAAACACATTTATTTTATTAAAACTAAAGTTGTAAAATACCTTGTCAGATGGAAATTTAGCCTCTTTTTCGAGGTCAACTCCAGCGTTCTCAATTTCTTCTGTTGAAATCAGGAGACTTCGGTCCATAGCGCTAATTTGGACGGTAAGGCAGGCCAGACTTGATGGGATCTAGACAATTTCTGTGTAAAACAAATGAAAGAGATTTTACCTGTTTTCGTCGTTCATCTTGCCAGGAAACGGTTCTTGTGACTGTGAGGAGCCGCAATGGGTGTGCATCGGCTTTTTTGTCGGAGAAAGCGTCGATGTAGAGCCAACTGAAAAATTTTATATTTTGATTTTGTTTCATTTTGTTTTCTACATCTATAAAGTAGTCAAATTTAGAAAAAGCAAAAAGTTAGGCGCGACGGGGAACCGAACCAGGGACCTGCAGATTATGAAGCGAGGTACCAACCATTGCGCCACAGATGCGTTTTAGCCAACATGCGGAGCCCGCTTTTATACCCAGCACGCGGCCGGCGGCGGAAACGCAAAAAAGCGGTGAAAATCAATCAATACTCAAATATCAAAGACTTACGTGCTAAAAGTCATCCCATTCAGCGGTGGAAATATCCTTTCAGTCCGATTCGATGAGAACAAAGGTGCCAAAGATGGGATAAACAAAGCTCCAAATCCTTCCATAGCCATGTCCATTTCAATAAAGGAAGGGGCTTCAGAAAGGCGTTGATCACGAGGAGTCATCATGGAGACAAGGGCTCGGACCCTGAAAACTCAGCTACAAGCCTTGTCAAACAAGGGGGTACCTTTGAAGAGGGACTGGTCCTCCTTCATTCTGACGAATGGGTTCCTCATGCTCTACTTCGTCTAGGTTTCGGCAGCAGAGGGGTAGATCGAGACGTAAGAAGCTTCTGAATCAGAAGTTTAGAAGCTTCCGAGCCAATCTTACCGTAGTTGGTCAGGTTGCATAGCTTGATAGGAGAGTCTCTCCAGAAGATAGTAGAATGTTTGTAAGAGGACGTGGTTCTCACACAGGAAGAGTTTCGAAGCGATTTGCATGAGGTTTCGAGGCATTTCGACCTAAACAGCTACTGTAACGGCAAGTTGGAAAAGTCTACTTGGCACATCATCTGTTGATTCCTCTCTGGCTTCAGAAGAGCCTTCAGAAGGAGGGAACAGTAGAATTGAGCGGCAACAGTCCAACGATTTTCGTGGGCGTGGATTGATGGTAGGAGGTTTAGGATGGATAGAACTGCTCCTGGGTGGACTAGAACTGAGGAAGTCCAGGAGACTATGCTGTCTTCTAGGGAACTGTCTTCTGACCAGGTGACGTCGGTTGCGATTCTAAAAACGGGGGTTAGAGAGAGAGAGAGAGAGAGAGAGAGAGAGAGAGAGAGAGAGAGAAAGAAAGAGAGAGAGAGAGAGAAAGAGAGAGAGAAAGAGAAGAGAAAGAAAAGAGAAAGAGAAAGAGAAAGAGAAAGAGAAAGAAAAAGAGAAAGAGAAAGAGAGAAAGAGAAAGAGAAGAGAAAGAGAAAGAAAAAGAAAAAGAGAAAGAGAGAGAGAGAGAGACAGAGATAGCCAAACAGACATAGAGAGAAATAGAGAAAGAAAGACAGAGAGAAAGAGAAAGAGAGACAAAGAGAGAATGAGAGAGAGAGTGAGAGAGGGAAAAACATAAACACTGAAACTCACTTTTCATAGTTATCCAAAGCCAAATTGAACAATAGCCTGATGACATAACAGGAGAAGAATATAGATGGAGGCATTCCTCCCGGAATTGAACTGAAATTTATTTTTATCTCCGAAATATGTTTATTCTTACCCAAGTTTGATGTTTTCATCCATTTTGAATACGTAGTGACATGCTGCCAGTTCGTCTTTCAGATCAGAGCCGGACATCTTCCACTCTTCACAGCTAACATCGATAACTGCGTTTTCAGTAAAGGCTCCAGTTAGTCTCAAAACGGTGGTGATACTGTCCCAGCCAACCTGAATAATTTGCATTTATCAAGTTACAAATTTAAAATTACAGACCTCGTGGAAGAAGTATTTAGCGTTAGGTGGTTCGTATCGCATGCTAATTGACAGGACTTTGAAGATGAGGTGGATGAAGTCGAGGAGGAGGGTTTCTTCTTGCGGGACTGCGCCTAGAACATATTGATTTTGCTATTTTTTAATTGTTTGGTATTTCAGCATGGGTTAAACACCGGGCAGGTTAAGACATTGCGTAAACGCAGGGCATGATAGAGGAGGAGCGCGTAAACGCAGAGCACGTTAGAAAGGGTAAAGCAGGGAAGTGTAAACTCAGGGCATGGTGAAGAATTCTCATTTGTATACAGAGGGCAGGGTAGAAGTAAGCAACTCGTAAACGCAGGGCGTGCTAGATGAGATGAACCAGTCGCGTAAACGCAGGACACCTTCTACACGCCAAAACACAGGGCATAGTAATGACTACGAGCGCGTAAATGCAGGGCATGCAATATGGAAAGTTCCCGTAGATCTAGTACATTACAGTTGAAGATCACGCGTAAACGCAGGGCATTGTAGGGTAAAATCCGCATGCCAGTAAACGTAGTCCGGTATGAAAGGATGTTAAACGAAGGTTGTAATAACAAAGGGAAAGTGTAAACAGAATGCATTTTGATGACGGAGCGCGTAAACGCAGGGCTTTGAAATCTGGGTAAACGCGTAAACGCAGGGCAAGCTAGACGTAATAATCGTTTTATTTCATACCTTCAATGTTCTCCAAATTGCTGAAAACTCCTTCAAGAGCCAGGAGCATGGAAATAAAGGACAAGTAGCCTCCAGTCTTCCGGAAATGAACCCTAACTTTGTGAGATTCTCGAAGGACACCCAAAACCATCTGAAAATTTTTATTTTGAGATTTCTTTTAAGCTCTCCCTACTTTTAATAGGTCGTTGTTCAGCTCCAGTTGTTGCTGTGGGTTGGACATGTTTGTGACCTTAAAGAAGTTAGAGTTTAGGGGCTCAGCCTTGGTTGGGGTACCTGGATGATCCCAGCCATGTACTGGTCAGTTACGCTTAGAAGCAGAAGTTGTTTCAGGAGTTGGAGGGCACTGCTGCGCCATTCTCCATCTACTCCAGTGATGAGGGGAAGGAGTTGGCGAGGGCCGAAACAGTCGGTGAACATTTCTGAAAAGCACAGAACTTATACTTTGCGATAAACTAGATCGATGGATTTAGCGCATTGAAACAGTGGAGTGATTCGTCAAAAATCTCACGGCCCACTTTATGAAAGCCGTTAAACTCGACGTTAAACTGTCAAAGTTTTAAGTATCCACAGTGAAACAGTGGAGTGATCTGGCCCACCATCGATTTTATAGATCTTTGGCACACATATTTCCTCCCTTAGAATTTTCAGCCATAATAATGAAAGTGTGGTTTATCATGACGCGAAAAAGTAATATTCTTATGTAAATCGGCTAAGATTATGATAAGATTTGGATGCACTATGATCAAATTGACCGAAATCGGAGATTCACGTGTTAGGAGGCTCAGTTTTTTTGTCTCATGAAAAAGGTTTAAAAAATCGCATTATTTAAAGTTGTTTTGGTTTAATTGGAAAATTATTGGTGAGGGCCTAACTTTTTGCCAAAAAGTCCGTTTTGAATTTAGGTTTTTGACGGATGACCTAAATTTGATATAAATAAATTGACTTTTGAGTGTAATCAAACAACGATTAGCATTTTGCTGCTTAGAAATAGTTGGCAAATAATGTTTAAAAAAATGCGAAGAAGATCAAACACGTAAACGTTAGGTACCCATATTGATACAGTGGAGTGATGCGCCAAATTCTCACGCTTGATTAACATATAGACGTTGAACTTGTGCAGTTTTATGGACACTTAGTGAAACAGTAGAGTGATTTAGCAAAAGTTTCAAAAGAACATTGGAGTGATATGGCAAAGTTCCAGAATATCGTATTTTGCCCATTTTGAGATTTTCGATAACTATTGGTCCGAAACGAAGACAATTACTTTTGCATATTGCGCTTTAGAATATTTTTTGTCCACAAAATAAAATTTCTACAATTCCATCCAAAACTCACTTGCATTCTCCACGTTCCCCTTGATGATCACAGTCAGTAGATCTGTTGCCAATAATGTCAGTTTCTTCTCATTTTGTGTTAGATCTCCTTCTGAACCAAAAATTCATTTTTGAACAAAAACCACCTACTTTGACTTTTAGTAAACAAGAGATTGATGACGAAGCACAATGTATCCAAGAGTCCCACTTCTCGGAAGGCGTCCTAGAATCAAATTGAAAGAGATTGGTAGATTTTCCTACCTTCATAACATTGTCGATGGTGAGGAGTCGGAAAGCTGACTGAACTGCCGCCGCACAGACATCTGGTTTTCCTAAAATTGATTTTTGGTAAGGTTTATGCATTTTGGTAGTAGGGTAGTTGGATCGCTCTCATTTCCTGGATTCTAAAAACACGACTTGAATAGATTTTGAGTAAAAATGAGCTGAGATATAAGCGCTCAAAGTTTTCTGTTTTCAAAATGGTGTTTGAAATTCCCGCCACGCTGGCCTCTCTCGAATTTTCATGCTCTCTCGTGCGCCATCGCTAAACGCAGGGCGCAGTTGTCGGAATTCCTAACTTTGTTCATTCCTATTCAAATTTTACATAAGGAGTAGGTTACATAATCCGAAAATTGAGATTTTTTCAGTAATTTTTTAATAAGATTAATTTTTTTTAAATATTTTACTCACCCGATGCCATTTCAGTCTTAATAAGCACACAAACACTAATCAGTTCTTTGCACGGAATGTGATTCAGTTGAAAAACACAAAACTCGATGAGATCAAGAATTTTACCCTGAAAATCGAATTTCTTATGAAAATTTTAAAATTATTACCTGGACTGACTCGTTTTTCTGATGCATTTGTTCGATAAAAATGGACAACGGATATTCACGATCGAGGATGAAGTAGTTGGCAGGATCACAGGTGTAGATAGAGTGAATTATATCGATTACAGTACCCGCAACATTGTTATTCTCACACTGTAAATAATTAAAAGTAAATGTAAAGTTGTAAAATAAAACAAACCTCTAAATAAATATGATACAGTAAGCTGAAGGCGTTGAGGTTTCGGACGCTTAGACCGGCGCCGGTTGGGGCGGGAAGGTGGAAGGAAGAGAGTTGGATTAGACCGGAGTTGTACTAAAAGATGAAAATTTTCTTTTTTTTTCAACCTTCGGGCGCCTGAGGCCGCTTGGCGGTCAGCAATGGTAAAAAACAGGAGGCGAATACAATTCTTGTTAAACTCGTTAAAGGCAAAATTCTGAAATTTGAGCGAGACCCAATAAAACTCAATTGATTTGGGAAATATTTCAGTTTTTGTTGATTCATGAATCGAATCAAATATTTATGAACATTTAAAATGTTTTAAATGATAAGTAAAATTTAGGCTCTATAACTTTTGATCGATAGTTATTGGTAAGTCTCGAAGCGGTAGCGTGGCAGAACTTTGCAAAAAAAATTTTACTAACTGAAAATCAAAAGTTTAACAATCTTAAAATTAAAACTTAATCAAAATCGATTAATTTTGATATTATCAGTGGATAAGTATCATTTAACTTTTGAAACAGCGATAAAACAGTGGAGTGATGTGGCAAAATACGAGGTTAAAGTGTAAAAGACTTTATTGGGAAGCTTGGTGGTAAAAAAATCACGTTGAACCAAAATGAAGTCAAATTGAAACAGTGGAGTGATGTGGAAAAATACACGATTTTTTATTTAACTTACCTGAGGTCTGATCTCAAACGCTCCCGTAGTAATCACAGAAACCAACATTAGCAGGGTGTTTCGGACCAACTCGATGTCAGTTTGATGCCTTAAAACTCTTCTTTTTTAAACTTTCTTAAAAAGATTACCGTAACAAGAAATCCTTAATTGCGACATATCCGTTATTGTTTGAGAAGTCGTCCAAAAGTTGGTTAGTGGTCCTTCCAGAATCTTTCAAGACGCATAGCAACGAAATGATCATTTCAGCTCCCTCCTGGCCATTCAAGTTTTTTGATGACAAGGTTTTCACGTAGGTCCCGATGCAATCTTTGCTGTGGATGAATTTCGTTGCATTTGATGTCAGGGCCTGAAAGATTCATTGTTGACAGGGTCATAGGAAATGTTTTAGGGGTCGGGGTCTTTCGAGACAGAAGACAACAAAATGACAAAACGAGGGCAAAAGAGGGAAGGGAGAGAGAGAGAGAGAGAGAGAGAGAGATAGAAACAAAAAAGAGAGAGAGAAAGAAAGAGAGAGAGAGAAAGAGAGAGAGAGAGAGAGAGAAACAAAGAGAAAAAGAAAGAAAGAAAGAAAGAAAGAGAGAGAGAGAGAGAGAGAGAGGCAGATTCAGAAACACTAACCTTGCTAGAAAGCGTTTCAATAGTTCTTGACGTAACCCTCCTCCACATCACATTATGCTGAGGTACAATTGAAGAAGCCCCCACAAACAATAACAAAAGATCGTCCCTCCTTGTCAATTCCTCCGTCACACAACTAAAACTTTTACCTTCTTTGTTTCAATTTAAAATTATACCTGTAGCCAGCCAATCTCTCCATCAAATCAGTCATCAAGTTGTTCAAAGTCTGCCTTTGATCATTATCCCCTGGAGGTAGGTCAAAAAAGAGGTAGACTGTTTTAACCAAAGTGCTAGGCAACGACATTTTGCAAGCGGCGTCAATTATTGCTATATCTCCTCTGAATGGTTTTTTGTTTTGATAATTGTTGGGTGAAAACTTACGAGCAAATTAAAAAGTGAATAGAATTGAGGAGAAGCCAGCCCTTGCTAGTTGAATTTTGTTGGAAGTATTCGACTATCGAAGTGGCGGCTTCTTGGGTTCCTTGACTGGCGGCTCTGGAATTATCGTGTGATTGTAGGTCAAGGGCCCTCGAGCAATTAAAGGGGAAGGACCGCGTAAAAATATTTTTTCTGTTTTTGTGATAAAAGCCTAGATCTTATTCCCAGGATTCCGAAAAATACCTCTTTTACCAATTTTGGATCAAAATGAACCGATTTAAGAGCGCTTGAATTTTTGGGGAAATTGTCATTTGAATTGCCGCCAACTCTGCGTCTCCCCATTTCCCACACTCTCTCGCCCACTCTAGCCGTGTTTACGTGCGGCAAACGCGTAAAACGGCCGTGTAAACGCGCCCCATTTGCTGTCGAAATTATATAAAAGGGGTATGTTTCGGAATCGTGGCAACTGTCTATTTTCTTATTCCCAGGATTCCGAAAAATACCTCTTTTACCAATTGGTCCTTCCCCTTTAATTCAATTGCAAAACGATCTCTGAGAGTGATTGGCCAAATTAGGTTACATACTTTCTCACGCTTGCAATTTCAGTTGGACCGTGGGAACATTCATCGTAGATCAAAACCAGATAGTCCTTACTCACTCACTCACTCACCCACAGTCTTTGTCTCTATCTTTGTTCTCTCTCTCTCTCTTTCTCTATTACCTTTGCCTAATCTCTCTCACAAGAATACTGCAAAGAAACGAGGTAAAGTTGATAATTTCCTTGAATTCCGTACACAATTCCCCCGGAGAGTACATATTCATGACCTATAAATCGGAGATTATTATTTTCTTTGGTCGAGTGCCCACTTTAGTAAACAGCGGAAGGATCCGGTTGTAGTCCACATCTCTCTGTCCACTCAGGGGTACTTTGGAGAATTCGGAGAAGGTCTTCCGCAAGTGGAGGAGAGACAATGTGCGCTCACTGCGACCGTCGGACATTTTCTGGAAAACATAGTTTTAAATAATAAAAAAACTGTTAAATTTATACTATTGAAAATGATTGCAACACAAACAAACTACCAACTATTTTTAATGACGTCTTAAACTTACCGAATGGTGTGGATATTAAGTGCTCAATATGATTACATAATATTATTGTGTTGACTACAGCAAACCGATGTTAATCTGAAAAAAAAGTTACAAACAACAATTCTTTTTTTGAGGAGGGAAAATTATTCAAACAAAGCGGCCTTGAATAACGAAAAAAAATGCAAAAAGCGAGAGGGTCACTTTAACTAAGCAGCCAATCAAAAAATCTCACAGTCTTTCCCACTTTTTCCATATAAAGAATGTATTTATTTTTAAAACGTTTTTTATTTGAAGCAAACATTTTTTCCAACACCGCTCCAAGCAACGGTTTTCCCAAATGGGCTGATTAGCATAGGATTAGCCATGCATTTGAAAAGGAGGCTGATGGTGTCTTTAAATGAAGAAATAGATAACTAGAAAAATGTTATAAAAATATTTATTTTCTAGATAACAAGTGTATGTGTAAAATTGTATTAAAATTTGTATGTACAACATTTTACAAAATGATGTAAAATTGCATCTGAATTCGCTGAAACTGTTTTGAAAATGATAATTCTTTTAAAAATATGTTTTCCTTTTGGAGCTTTAAAAAAAATCAAAAGGGTAAAAAGCCTCCAAGTGCAAAAAGCAATCATCCTCAAAACAAAGGGTTTTAGCGGGCATTTTAAGGTTATTTTCACGTTTTAACTAAGTAATAGTCACACAAAAAACGGAAAGATTCATTCGACGAAAGAATAATGTAAAAATTTAAAAATGTTACAAAAATGTATTAATTGCGAGGGCATTTATAAACTTCATTAACAATTTTTTAAACTTAAAATTTTTAAATAAAAGTTATACTCATACTTTTTTGCCAAAATTAGTTTTTTTTTTAAACCCGTGTCAATTAATAATATTTTTTCTATTAAAATATGTTGTCCATACAATATTTGATTGTAGCAGAATTACAACATCGTGTAAATTCAATTTTTTATTTATTTTAAATTATTTAAACTATAAAAAAATTGAAAAGAAATCACTTTTTTTCGTGACTTTTATATTTTTAAACAATTTGAAGTAAATGTTCAAGGTCTTAAACATGAAAAGGTTAAATTTTTTGAATGTTTGATTTAAAACATTTAAACATTTAAAGAAACTTTATAAATTACAATAAAACATCTATAAAACTGTTGCAAAACGATTAATTGACCAGCGCGTGAAAGGCTGGGCGCTTAATTAGGGCCGCCGCACGGCATTTCGATCAGTGGCCCCAGCAGGGGCAACGCAACGAAGACACAACAACAACGCTAGGTAAACAAAAGGCCACGATAGGACACAGGGACATTTTACAATTTCTTTTTATTCTATTAATAAAATAAAAATTAAACAAAAATAGTGGGTTGTAATGCGGGAAAGCGTGAATTTGATAACGGGAAATTGCAGTTCAAATCGGTGCGATAAGCCGTTTCGACGCCACAAAACGGTTATTTTAGATCAACCTTTAAGGGCAGTAAAAACTATACAAAAATATAATAAAACGATTGAAAAAAGAGTGGTTTTTCATAATTAATAAGGGAAAATGCTAATTTTCTGGTTTTTAAAATAATTTTCCCGGTAAATTAGGAGCTCAGGCATTAAATATACTCTTTTTAAGTGAAACTTTGGGTATATTTTGTAAAATTGTGGTTTGATAGTGGAATAAAATAGGAGAATGGTAATTGATGCGACTCGCGAGGCCCAGTATAGGAGTCTTCCTCTGCGTGTCTGCCGCCTGGACGCAGCTGTCTGACTCTGACTCATCAGCGGCGGGGATGGCACATGCCGGACAAGCGGTATGCAAAAAAGCGTTAGGAGATAGAAAAAATCGATACTCGTTGTGAAAAACATAAATTTAAAGAAATGAATTAATATAGAAAGAATAAATATGGTTTTCTTTTTTTAATTGTTAAAATGCCTTATCTATTTTTTAAAGATTGTTTAAAACTGCTTTATTTTTTAAATTTGGTTAAAATGCTTCTTATTTTTTAACAATCTTTGTGACATTTTTTTCTTTTTTTTAAATTAGTTTAAACAATCATTTTCAACATTTTCGTTTAAAAAATTTATTTAAAAAGATCCTTCAATTTAAACTTGTTTTTATAAAAACTTTGTTTAAAAAAACATTTTTATTTTTAAAAACTGTTTAAAAAAAGCTTTTACGTTAAAAAATTGGTTTTTAAACATAGTTTTTAAAGCTTTTAAAATCTTAAACTTAAAAAAAGCTTGTTCATTTTCAAACATTGAAAAAATGTGTTAAACATGTTTAACTAAATCTTCTTCATTTTTAAAAATTGTTTTAAAATGCTTTTTTATATTTAAACTTTGTTTAAAAACTTTTTCATATTTAAACCTTATAGAAAACTTCTTTATTTTTATAAGAATGTTTAAAAACTTTCATTTTATATTTTTAGTAATAACTATTAAATATAAATATCTATTAAATATAAACCTTTTAACTTTTCTGAATTTTAAAAACTTGGTTAACACAACTTTTTCCGTAATAAATTAAACGTAAACATAAAAGGAAAAGTGTGTATGGTGTGTATACGTGTGTGAGCGTGTGAGTCTATGTGTGTATCTGTGTTTATGTGAATGGGTGTATGCGTGTACGTGTGTGCGTGCGTGCGTGTGATTTCTGCCATAAATTGCTGTTCCCAATTTTATTCGTCTGAAAATGAAAATATCCAATAAAACAGGTGAAAATTATTATCGCAACCCCCAAACAGGTGTTTTTTCGCTCCTTTGCCCCCTTTCTTCGGCCTCATTTACTTTTTGTTGCCGAAAAACCCCAAACCAAATGAAATGTACTCCAACTGCTCAGGACTTGTCCATCTCCACTTTTTCTATTTTCCCGACACACAACAAACATCTCCTTTTCCGTGGGGCATGTATTTTATTTACACAATAGAGGTTTTTCTGTGTTTTGTATCTTCAGTAATCACTATTGGAATCATGTGGCTAGCCTGGCACCATTCTGTTTGGCACAAAAATATGCAAATTCTGTTCTTTTCTCAATATTCCCTGCATATTCCATCACACATCGTTCGTTTTATGTATATTTATAAGGAGTTTTCTGATGAAATAACGCAGGGTGAGTCGGTACCAACCAAAGACGACGCCACGAAATACCATTTGTGAAAAGAGTTTGTTTGTTTAACAAAAATACTATTTCTAATTTTGTGATAAAAGCCTAGATCTCATTCCCAGGATTCCGAAAAATACCTCTTTCACCGATTTTGGAACAAAATGAACCGACTTAGGAGCGCCTAAAATTTTGGGGGAATTTCTCATTTGAATTGCCGCCAACTCTGCGTCTCCCCATTTCCCACACTCTCTCGCCCACTCTAGCCGTGTTTTCGTGCGGCAAACGCGTAAAACGGCCATGTAATCGCGCCCCTTTTGCAGTCCACATAATATAAATTGGGTATGTTTCAGAATCGTAGAAACGATATTTATTCAATGAAATAATTGTAAAGAGACTTTGAAATTTTTTTAAAGATCATTTCAGTCATGTTACAATGAAAAGTGTTAGAAGTGATTTATAGGTGATTGCGATATTTTACTCATAATACTCACCTTCATTCGACTAACTGGATTTTTGATCTACGGACACTGTCCAATCGGATTCATGATTGAGCGCATCTGTGCTTTGCACTACGTTGATGTCTCTTCCCTTTCCATCGTCATTTTATAAAAAAAATTTAGGATTATGAAAAAAGACGAAGATTTCACATTCCGATTTTAATAATTTCAACAATCATTGTCTTTTCTGGCCTACTCTCTTTTGTAATTACTGATGGAACAATTCTTATCCCAGTGGTGGCTTCTTACCTAACGTTACTAGTTGTATTTTCATGTTTTGTAAGTTTTATTATAATAAAAATGAAATTTTATTAAAATTTGGTTTTTAGATTTACATTTGACCTTTCTAAACAAGAAAAAACTGAAGGAGTCTAAATTCATGCAAAGAAATGGCTACACTTTGGGAAGGAGGTACCAACTTTCGGAAAATCTGCGTGTTTTAATGGTTTTGTTTTTAAACTGAAATTGACGATTAAAATTTCAACTTTTAGCTTTCAAGAAACATTTTTCTATGTCTCCTTCTGACAATACTTTTTGTTACATCCTTCATGTGTGCCATTGTTTTTACAAGGTTCCAGATATACCCGGTTATGCTCTTCGAATTGGCGCTGAGCTGGTGGGCAGAGCTTAATTTTGAAATTCCAAAACTTGAATTTCAGCGCTCCAATGATTCAAATGATCGTTACGGTGCTTACAATAGAGAAGTGGAGAATTTTGGTTTATGGAATATTTTATAGGCAAACCGTTGCTTCTCAAGAAGTTAACAACGCCAATGAGAGCGAGATGTACTTCCGCCAGTTGGCATCTGCTTGGGATAGAGCTGCATGATACTGGATAAAGTTTCGAAAGTTCAGAGAGAGAGAGAGAGGGGGGAAAAGAGAGAGAGAGAGAGAGAGAGAGAGAGAGAGAGAGAGGGAAAAAGAGAAAGACAGAAAGGATCAGCGAGAGGGCAGCTATTAATGAGAAGGACAAAAAGAAAAATAATAATTCAAGCAATAATAGATGAAAAAGAAGACTTTGGTCTGATAATTCCTTGTTATTTCCCGTTCCGACACTTTATCAATCTCTATTTTCCGGCATTGAGCTCGATGATGGCCTTGTCGTAGTCCTTGATGAACTGCTCGGTCTGCTTCTTCTGCTCCTCGGTGCAGGGGTAGTGGAGCAGCATCGCCAGATGGATGTACAGGTACTCCTTCTCCACCATGTTGTGGCGCTGCTTCCTGAACTCTTTGAGGTACTTGTGCATCGGCTCGACGGTCTTATCGTGCTCCACGAGGTCCATCACCTAAAAAAGAAGATTTTTGGTTTCTCTCTCTCTCTCTCTCTCTCTCTCTCTCTACCTGCTGCAACATGACGACCACTCCAGACCTGCCGGCCCCAGAAGTACATTGAATCACAATAGGAGTGTAGAGGTCGACCATAGAGCACTGGAAATGCCACATCCAGGAGATGTTGTCCGTGTTGGTGCCCCGACCAGTCCAGTCTAACAATCAACTATTTAAACTGTATGGAGGGGCTTACTCTGCCAGTGGTAGTGGAAACAAAGGTGGGGCTCGCGTCCCTTCATTGTCACCAGAAAGCCCCTCTCGACCACCTTGGGGGCATGGCTTTCTTCCTCATCAGTCCACTGAAGCATTTGTTAAGAGAGAGAGAGAGAGAGAGAGAGACTGAGAGACAGAGAGAACGAGAGAGTGAGAGTGAGAAAGAGACAAGAGAGACCAACCGGCTGCGTTCCCCTGCAAAGAACCTTTACATTCCCATTGTCGAAGGTCACAGTCTCTCCTTTCTCCTTCGGAAAGTAAGGAGCACAGGTACTCGTCCCCTGCTCAGTAAAGTCACACAACATGTAGATGCTCTCCGTCTTCTCCTGAACAACCATGTACCAAAACTCGGGGCACGTCTGAGGAGTCGGAGCCTGGGTGCATATGAACTGCTTGCGCTTCTCGAAGGTGGCCACCCGGTTGGCACTAAAAGAGGTTAGTGCCTTCAGAAGACTCGGCCTACTGAATGTAATCAACAGGTCCGAGGGTGAGCTTGACCCTGGTCGCATCCAAACAGCCAATGTGCTTGTACCGGTTGCGAGTCTTCGACTGCTGGTTCACAAACTCCGTCATGATCTTCTCGTCCATCGGCTTCTTCCTGGCCCTGAACTCCTTGATGAGGCCCTTGACTCCGGTTTTCAGGGTGGCAGTGAAGAAGGGCTGCATCCTCTCCTTGACATGACCCGTGTGCTTCCTCCAGGCTCGACAAATTCCGCCCGGTCGATCTCGAAGGCGTTCCAAGTCTTGTTCTTTTCGAGGCTACCCATTTTGTCGAAACCTTTCTAAATGAATGGGGTCAAAAAGTGTTAGGAGGGGTGAAACAACCTCTTTATTAGGCGAAAGTGGGAGAAAATGAAGAGTCAACCGTCTCGGGGGAGCGCAGCTGAAGGAATGAGGGGGGAGGGGATGGGAGATTGGGGGGGGGGGGGGGGTCACGGGACTTCACGTAAAGTGACTAATGCAAATTAGAAATGCAAATTACCTAATGGTTTGGAATAAAGCTGTCCTTTTCGATTCCTTCTCTCTCTCTCTCTCTCTCTCTCTCTCTCTCTCTCTCTTTCTCTCTCTCTTTCTCTATCTCTCTCTCCCTGTTTCTCTTCCTCTCTATCTATCTATCTCTCTCTCTCCCTCTCTCTCTCTCTCTCTGTTGCTTCTCTTCCCCTTTCCGTCTCTGTGTCTCAGTTTCTCTGCGTCTCTGGGTCTGTGTCTTTCGTTTTCACTCAGTCTTTCCGTCTCCCTTCCCCTTCACTCTGTCTCTTTGAATAACTGAATTTCTGTCTCTATGTCTCCGTCTTTCTGTCCTTTGTCTATCTGTCCCTCTGTCTCTACGTTTGTCTCTGTGAAATTCTTAAATTCAAGAAGAAGAAATCGACAGTATTATTTACTGCAGTAGAATCTTTCAATAGATCCCAGTGTAAAGATCGGTGAAGAGGGCCGCGGTCTTTCCTCCAATTGTGTGGTACAGTTGCCCAACAGTCTTTTGGTCTTCTTCGGAAAGAGGTTTAAAAATCGCTTCAAGGGACGATTCGGTCTTGCTCCGGGACTCGAAGAATAGCCCATTCTCAAACAGGGCAATCACATCATTGGCGGCCTTCTTAGCTGTTTCAGTAGGTAGGGCGTCAGCCATATTCTTCATTTCTGCCAGCATCTTGTCGTACTTGCCTGAAATCCTTGTGAAATGAACAGTCCTGGACCTCTTTTCGACTTGTATTTGGCTTTTTCGCTCATTACACTATGCATCTGGACTCACATTGCCGCGTCCGCCGATAACATACGGGTGTGAAAGACGCTACCACGTCAGACAACCAGGGTTTTCTGCGTCTTTTCAGGCGGGAACATTCAAAATTCGAAATTGACGACCAAAAACTCGATAAACCGATAAATTGGAAAGACGCGTAAACACCGTGCACTTAATTAGTTAAAACGCCGGTTATCCACAGGTGCCTGTTACCAGGCCAAATATGGCATTTCAGATGCAGATTTCACCAAAACGGCGCATTTAAACCGCAAAAAGCTATACTTTTTCTTTCGTAAATTTTCAAGGCGTGTAAAATAAGACAAAATCAAAAAAAGTCCCTGATGGCCCCTTTGAGTAGAGGAAGTTGTACCTTGTAGTCTCCTTTCAGTTGATCGATGGTGGCAGTTAGATTGGCTCTCTTGCCGGCATCTGATACATTGGGATTCTCCATTGTCTTCATCATCTGAAAACTTTACTAACCTCAATGGTCAGATCTACTTACCGGCTTGAATAGAGCCCTGTTGGCTTCTATGTCGGCGGGAGAGTTGGCGGCTGCCACGAAGGCGAAGATTGCGAAGAGGACGAGGAACTTCATGTCTGCCATACTACCATCAATGGCTGGTTAAATACCCGTCTAGTGTGAATGTCACAGATTGTGTTCTGTGGGCACAAGTGCGGATATTCAAAATCCCGACAAAACTTGTTCAATGACTCAACAAAAAGATAATACCTGGTACTGTTTATTTTGCGAAGGACTGTTTGCTAAGTGACAGACTTTTGCGTTCCAAGTTTTATGAAAGATGCGATAACCGTTTGTTGGCATGAACCCAGAAGGGGTGGGCCATGATCTGCTATTCTGTGCGAGACCAGGTATCCACTACTATGCTTTAAAGGGGAAGGACCGCGTAGAAATAATTTTTCTGATTTTGCGATAAAAGCCTAGATCTCATTCCTAGGATTTCGAAAAATACCTCTTTTACCCATTTTGCATAAAAAATTAACCGCTTTAGGAGCGCTTAAATTTTCGGGAAATTGTCATTTGAATTGCCGCCAACTCTGCGTCTCCCCATTTACCACACTCTCTCGCCCACTATAGCCGTGTTTACGTGCGGCTAACGCGTTAAACGGCCGTGTAAACGCGCCCCTTTTGCAGCCAAAATCACATAAAAGGGGTATGTTTCAGAATCGTCGAAACTATACTATTCGATGAAATAATCGTAAAGAGACTGTGAAAAATCAATTTTACGAGGTCCTTTCCCTTTAACCGGAATAAAGGGACTATCAGCCCCCTTTTTACCCGAATTACCCGTATGCTAATTCACTCATTTCTTTTGGGTTATTTTTTTCCAACACCGCTCCAAACAACAGTTTTTCACAAATGGGCTGTTTAGATTAGTCGTCATTTTAAAAAGGAAGCTGATGGTCCTTTCAAGAAACACCTTTGATGTACGTGTTTTTTTAGTGGGTGCATAATATTACTAAACTAAAACTGGTCCCTAACTCCGACCATCCGACCTTTGAATCCTAAAATCTGTAGGTACACTTTTATATCTCTGATCAAAAAATGACCTATATGTTTATTCGGATAAAACTAAAACGTCGAGTTTGCTGAATCAGAGATGGATTTCATCCAGTGGTAAAAACAAACATAAATCATGTGATTAAAGGGGAAGGACCTCGTAAAATAGATTTTTCAAAGTCTCGTTTGCCGCACGTAAACATGGCTAGAGTGGGCGAGAGAGTGTGGGAAATGGGGAGACGCAGAGTTGGCGGAAATTCAAATGACAATTTCCCCTAAATTCAAGCGCTCCGAAATCGATTCATTTTGATCCAAAATAGGTAAAAGAGACTTTCGAGACTTTTGTCCAAAAATCAGAAAAATTATTTTTACGCGGTCCTTCCTCTTTAAAGCGCGATTTACCACCGAGAGAGCAGAAATTATTCAGAACATCGGATTGAATGAAGCTAGCTTAAAACAAAAAACTCTGCCACTTTATGAATAGTGCTTTGTAACTGCAAGAGTACCAAACAATATTTTTTGAGATACGAAAGGTCGATGAATCATTGACCATGTTTTGTCGGGATTTTGAATATCCGCACTTGTGCTCACAGAACACAACCTGTGACATTCAGACTAGACGGGTATTTAACCAGCCATTGATGGTAGTATGGCAGACATGAAGTTCCTCGTCCTCTTCGCAATCTTCGCCTTCGTGGCAGCCGCCAACTCTCCATCCGACATAGAAGCCAACAGGGCTCTATTCAAGCCGGTAAGTAGATCTGACCATTGAGGTTAGTAAAGTTTTCAGATGATGAAGACAATGGAGAATCCCAATGTATCAGATGCCGGCAAGAGAGCCAACCTAACTGCCACCATTGGCCAACTGAAAGGAGACTACAAGGTACACTTTTTTCTACTTAAAGGGACCATTTGAAAATT
>JAJQXH010000013.1:1032500-1065000 GCA_022343465.1 Oscheius sp. G VE-2021
TGACCTTTTGTCGCCGCGGTGGCCGTGATAATCCACAAAGAAAAATTTCTTGCACCCGATATTTAAAAGAAAAAGAAGCTGAAAAAAGTTGCCAATAATGCCAAAAAATGTGGATATAATTTTTGAACTTGGCATATCTCTCTCTCTCTCTCTCTCTCTCTCTCTCTCTCTCTTTCTCTCACTCTTTCTCTCTCGCTCATTCAAGCACAATTTTTGTTGCACTCTCTCTTTAGCACTCTCTCTCCCCTAGCAAACCAAAACAACTTTCGCTAGAACCGGATTATTGTACCATTTGTTGGAGTGGGAACATCTTCAGAAGCTTGCAATTCCCAGTTGTTCCTGTCGAAAACGTCTGTTCCACATCGAAAAACTTGATTTTATGTTAATCTTCGATCTTCGCTACCTTCAGAAAATTTGATTTAGGTCTTGATTGCCTTTTCGTCATTGGTTTCTAGTGGCTTTAAGGTCTTCGCTTCCTAGGGTCGTTAACTTCTTCAACTATCGCACGTTTTCCGTTATGGTTTCATGGCTATCTACAAGGTCAACCGATTTTCTAAAGGGAAAACAAAGAAAGGCCTTTGACTTGGAACATGTTTCCTTAAAAGACTTAAAGGCAATAACATCACATTTGACTAATTTTAACATAAGGGTGTTTGTGCCAATTTTTCAAAGGTTTTAACACGTTTAAAAAAAACACGTACAACGTTTTTTACCGGGCAAAACGCTATTTTGTCGAGTGTTTTTACACTATACCTTAAGTTACTTTAATTTATGACAGACAAAAATACTTGACAAATCTATTTAGCGTTAAAGAATAAAAGCACCCTTCAGGTGCCAGTCATCATGTTTGAAAAATTTATTTCTAATTATGATTTCCCGTTGTTTTTGGTGTAACGCCTATTATATTTGTTTTCTTGTATCCAAAGAGTTGCCTCAGATTTGGCTTCCAAAAATGTTTGTTCAGTCCAATTATAGCAATTGCTCCAGCAATTCCATGAGCTGATATCAATCCCATAGCATAATTTCCAATAACTGAAAAGAGAAAATTTGTGTCTTTCTCTCGCTATGTTTTTTCTTTGTTTCGCTGCCTCTCCGCTTCTCTCTCTCTCTCTCTCTCTCTCTCTCTCTCTCTCTGTCTAACCGTCTGTTCCAAAGAATAACAAAGACATAGTCATTAGCCCAAAACACCCAGGAATAACAATAACAGCCGTGGGAACACCAGCTTGAATAATTAGATGATAAAAGAAACGGCGTTGAAGTTGTGCCGTTTTCGCAGAAGTTGCTTTAGAAGAAATTCCCTTCAATGTTAAATGAGAGAGGATAACGCAAGTTGTAATAAACGCAACTCCTCCAATATAGAAAGGAATACAACAAAAAGTTACAAAAAGATTTTGGTCAAGTACGACAAAATTCGGTAAAGATAATATTTCCGGAGTAATGCAGGAGTATTTCTGAAAATCTTAGAAATTGAATAGCACAAAGCCGCAGAAAGCCGCTTTTTACAGCCTCAGGCCGCAGAAGACCATTTTTGTCCTAAGGCCGCCAACGACCGTTTTTTCATCCTAAGGCCGCCAACTACCGCTTTTTCATCCTAAGGCCGCCAACTACCGCTTTTTACAGGCTAAGGCCGCAGAAGACCGTTTTTTTTATCCTAAGGCCGCCAACTACCGCTTTTTACAGCCTAAGGCCGTAGAATACCGCTTTTTACAGCCAAAGGCCGCAGAAGACCTCTTTTTACAGCCTAAGGCCGCAGAAGACCGTTTTTAATCGTAAGGCCGCCAACGACCTTTTTTATCCTAAGGCCGCCAACGACCGCTTTTTACAGGCTAAGGCCGCAGAAGACCGTTTTTTATCCTAAGGCCGCCAACTACCGCTTTTTACAGCCTAAGGCCGTAGAATACCGCTTTTTACAGCCTAAGGCCACCAACTACCGCTTTTTACAGCCTAAGGCCGCCAACTACCGCTTTTTACAACCTAAGGCCGCAGTAGACCGCTTTTTTAGCGTAAGCCCGCAGAAGACCGTTTTTAACAACCTCAGGCCGCAGAAGACGGCTTTTTACAGTATAAAATTGAAATATCTTACCGTAATGAAAGCCAATTTCGATTGCTCAGAGCTGGAATACGATAATAAGAGTGCAGCAGCTGGCCCTTGCACACAAATATACAATAAGGTTAAAATGATTTTATCAAAAAGTTTTAGTTCATGAGCCAACGTAGCTACTCTATAGCGATAGACAAATAGGTGAATTACGGTAACTAGTGTTCCCGGAACAATTGCCCAAAGAAGAATGAGTTGGACATGATTTTGTAAAAAAGGGAAATTGAGGAAGTATCGGGTGCAGTAACCAATTGAAAATGGGTAAAAGATTACTGGCCTGGCGAGAACGTTAAGCTGAAAAAAGGAATAACATTGACTGTAATCCGTCAAAATTGAAAAAAATCTTTTTATAGGAAAAAACAAAATAAAGTTTTTACGATTCTGAAACATACCACTTATTATGATTTAGGTTGCAAATCGGCGCCATT
Source organism: Oscheius sp. G VE-2021 (assembly GCA_022343465.1). Lineage (NCBI taxonomy): Eukaryota > Metazoa > Nematoda > Chromadorea > Rhabditida > Rhabditidae > Oscheius > Oscheius sp. G VE-2021. The sequence continues at coordinate 1,035,027 of JAJQXH010000013.1, forward strand.
CCACGGCCGAGTAATGCAAGTGCCGCACGAAAACACGGCTAGAGTGGGCAAGAGGGTGTGGGAAATAGAGAGACGCAGAGTTGGCGGCAATTCAAATGACAATTTCCCCAAAATTTCAAGCGCTTCTTAATCGGTTGTTTTAGATCAAAATTGGTAAAGAGGTGTTCTTCGGAATCAGGGGAATGCGATCTAGGCTTTTATCACAAAATAAGAAAAACAATTTTTGGCGCAAAATCTTCAAAATCCCACTAATGACTTGTTAAACGACCAATCGATAGAATAAAAATGGCAACACGAAATTAATCGATTGTGACTGTTTTATCGAGATAAATTTTAAAAAGTTTCTTTTTTTATCGATTGATACAACATTTGATCGAAAATTCGAATTTTCAAATTCAAATTTTTCAAAGTTCTGGAACGCAATTGATAGTTTGCTTAGATTCACTTTCGAATAATGTATTTTGGGTTCAAATGGATTATTTGTACTCAGTCACGTCGATCTACATTGAGTTTTTTGGTTTTTTTTATTTTAAAAAAGTTAATCGATCTAAAATGGCACACCATCGTTTTGCGCCGCCGAATGGCCCTCCCTTACTGTCCTTCAAAAAACTTACAATAAAATCACAAATGAAAGCAACAATTTGATGCCACAGTAAATACCATTTGTATGTTTTCATGCTTGATGGAGAGAGAAAAAGTAAGCAGAATACGGTATAGGCAGTGAAAATGAAGGAAATCCATGAACACGCATGAATCCAAGGAAGATGTGATGTTAGCGGCATGTGGAAAGGGGGGCAATCTATCTTCGTTGAGGAAGAGAGGTTGCCAGACATTCTGAAAAAAGTTAATTAGTCAATTTTATAGGGTTTCCTAGAAGAAAAAAATAGTTACCGGTCTCTACCGGAATTAAAGAGGAAACTTACGTTCAGACTGGTTTTTTGGTTGATTAAAGGATAATCTTCGTTTCTTTCTTTGAATTAACAGAAAAATAAGCAAGTAACGAGAAATTAGCCGCTTTTTATCCAAATGTTATGCAGATACGTGCTGACTGAAACAATGGGTCTAATTCCTGTTTTTCAGTCAAAAGGGGTCTCTGGTTCTTGAAATGAACCAAATCAACGGAAAATAGGCTTAACGGTTATTTTCCGGGAGGAAGTGGCTTGCAAAACTTCGCAATTAGTTTCAGGGCCCAGACAAACTAATCGATAACGAAAATACTTAAAAACAATTTCTATTTTCCGATTCATTAACAATTTTCCGAAGAAAAATAAAATTGAAATTTTAAATTTTGAAATTGCCATTGACATGTGTTTAACCGAACTCTGTATGACAGGTGTTTAGCAAAACTGTGCATGACCGATGTTTAGCAGAACTCTACTGAACCGGTGTTTAGCAGAACTCTATATGTCTGGTGTTTAGAAGAAATCTACAGGACACGGTGTTTAGCAGAAATATGCATGACCGGCGTTTAGCAGAACTCTGCATGACCGGTGTTTAGCAGTATTCATCATGACCTGCTTTTAACAGAATTCCACAAGACCGATGTTTATCAGAATTATTCTATTCGTTAATTAAAAACATCAGAGAAACGTTTATAAAACTATCAAAAATCCAACTTCATGCCAGGAGCGATGTCCTTGAAAAGCGCTTGAAACTTCGCATCCAATTTCTTTCCAAGGAGAACACCAACATCATGCCAATCCTCATCTCCAAGAGACATTTTGATATTCATAACGGCGGTGTAGATCTTGTCCTTGGTCTCAAAAAGTGTTCCATTCTCCCACAAGGCGATTAAATCATTTGCGGCTTTTCTGGAAGCTTCGGTGGGCAGAGAGTTTGCCTCGTCTTTCACGTAAGAAAGGAGCTCATCGTATTTCGCCTAAAATTGTGATTACTGATCGGTAAATAAGGTGAAAATACCTTGTAGTCTTCTTTGGTTAGAGTGAATGCCTCTTCAAACTTGGCCTTTTTGTCACCAGCCGAAATAGTTTTGTTTCCAAGGGTGTTCATTAGCTAAAATCACAAATTACACATGTCCTGAGTGATACATTTTTTCATGACCGGTGTTTAGTAGAATTATACATGCCCTGAGTTTAACAACATTCTGGTTGACCTGTTTTTAACAGAAATCTGATGACCGGTGTTTAACACAGTTCCGCATGGTCGGCTTTTAACAGAATTCTGCATGACCTGAATATAACTGGAATGTGCACGACAGGCGTTTAGCAGATTTCTGCCTAAACTGGTTTTAACGGAATAATGGATGACCGATGTTTAGCAGAATTCTACTTGTCCTGTATTTAACAGAATTATACATGAACTGCTTTTAACAGAATTCTACATGACCGGTGTTTACCAGAATTTTGCATGCTCGATGTTTAGTAGAATGCCGTATGACCGGTGTTTAGCAGAATTCTGCATGACCTGCGTTTAACAAAATTCGGCATTACTTTTTTTTTAAACCATGACCTCAGTTCTATAGCAGAGTTCTATATGATCTGCTTTTAACAAAAATCAGCATGATCGATGTTTAGCAGAATTTTGCATGACCTGAATTTAACTGAAATGTGCACAACCGGTGTTTAGCAATTTACTGATTTTAACGGAATAATGGATGACCGGTGTTTAGCATCATTCTACCAGCATGAATTTTTAAATTTCCCTACAGTATGCCCTAAATTTAATACTTACATCTTTAAACACAGCCCTGTCAGCCTCAAGATCAGCGTCGTAGTCAGCCGTTGCCACATATGCGATGATGGCGTAGAGGACGAGACACTTCATGTTTGTTTGACTACCAGCTCCGGCTGGTTAAATACCTGAAAATTCGTTTTTACAGATAATTGCTTACAGTAGTTAAGCGGTACAATTACATTAAAATGGTGGCAATTTGGTTGTTCAGCGGGTTTTGAACTAGATATGCCTCGTTGTGATCAGGAAAAACGGCATGTTTGTGCCGAAATTTCTGTGGTTGTTTAATTTTTGCGACCACTGCCGACCAAAACTCCCAGTGATCTTAAAAAGGGAAATGTACATAGAATCCCCTCAAAATATGTATGATTTCCCACTTGATTAAGGGTTACTCGCAAGTACCTCAACATTTATAAGAGCTTCGGTTAGAACTTTAACCGAACTTATATTTTTTTCGGGATTTTCGTTATACGCCTTTCGGTCTGGCCATACGTTAAACCATTCTCACAACATGTTTCTATATTAAAGAGGAAGGACCTCGTAAAATTGATTTCAAAGTATCTTTATTATAGTTTCATTGAGTAGACATCGTTTCCACGATTCGGAAACATACCCCTTTTATATTATTCGGGCTGCAAAAGGGGCACGTTTACACGGACATTATACGCGTTTGCCGCACGTAAACACGGCCAGAGTGGGCGAGAGAGTGTGGGAAATGGGGAGACGCAGAGTTGGCGGCAATTCAAATGATAATTTCACCAATTTTGAAGCGTTCCTAAATCTGTTCGTTATGATCCAAAATGGGTAAAAGAGGTATTTTTCGGAATCCTGGGAATGAGATCTAGGCTTTTGTCACAAAAACAGAAAAATTATTTTTACGCGGTACTTCCCCTTTAAAGGCTAGTCAAATTTAACGACTAAAAGACATTTAGTCAAACAACATAAGGGTCACATTTTTCAAGAAGGAGAGAGAGAGAGGGAGAGAGAGAGAGAGAGAGAGAGAGAGAGAATGTGTTTATCTGTGTGTCTGTGTACCTTTCCACATCACGCTAACGTTTCAGGGAAATAGTATACTTTTAATCAAGGTTAGGCTACAATGCTTATCTTTGGCATAAGATAGACATATGTTGATGAACAATTTAAAACGTTATTTATTATGAAAACTATCAATCACTCAAGCTGCAATCCCTGGGAAGCAATGTCCTTGAATGTTTCTTGAAACTTTTCTCCCACTTTTCTGAACCAGATATCACTGAAGGCCCTCCTATCTTCTTCGCTAAGAGAATACATAATCTCATTCGCGGCAGCGTAGACTTTCTCCCTTGATTCGAATAATCCTCCATTCTCCCACATGGCGATAACGTCGTTGGCGGCTTTTTTAGAAGCCTCGGTTGGCAGAAGGTTTGCCTCAGTTTTCACAAACGCAAGTAGCTCTAGATACTTCGACTGAAACATTGGTTACCATTGCCAAAAAGAAAAGATAAAATTACTTTATAGTCTCCTTTGAATTGGACGAATGCCTCTTTCAGCTTGGCTGTCAGCGGGCGACACATTGTCGTCCCCCATTGTCTTCATCAACTGAAGAAAAATCACTAGTCATTCGTTTAATCGAATTGTTAAATTCAACAATTGATTTTATTCTTTGTAAACCTACAGTAAACCAGTCAAAAAGCAAACTATATATTGTTTACAGTAAGGGAAAAACTCACATTTGTCATTACAGCCCTGTCGGCTTCAAGATCGGCTTGGGAATCGGCAGTGACCACGTAGGCGAGAAGGCCCCAGATGAGAAGATTCTTCATGTTTGTTCGGCTACCAGTGACGGATGGTTAAATACGTGTTGGATCTGTTTACGCGCAAGGTCAAACCATTGTTAATCGGTTCAATTATAGATAAACTGTGGTTCAATGGGTTTTGGAACCGGATATTTCAAAGGATTGGAATTGGAAGCTGGGATTACGTTATCGAAAGTACCTGCGCTTGGGAATGAGCTAGGGGAGAGAGAGGGAGAGAGAGAGAGAGAGAGAGAGAGAGAGAGAGAGAGAGAGAGAAAGGGAAACAAAGAGAGAGACAGACAGAGAGAGAGAGAGAGAGAGAGAGAGAGAGCGAATGAGAGTGTGAGAGTGAATGAAATAGATACAAAAACAGAAAGAGAGAGTGTGAGTGAGAGAAAGAAAGTTAGAGAGAGTAAGAAAGACACGGAAAGATACGAGAAAGTGTGTGTGAGAGTGAGAGAGAGAGGGGGAGAAAGAGACAGAGAGAGACAAGGACAAAGACATACAAAGTGAGAGAAAAGATGAGAGAGAGACGAGAGATAAAGACAAAGTGAGAAAAAGAGAAGAGAAAGAGACAGACAGACAGGTCTTTATTTCGATTGCATCACGTTCCTCATTACTATTTTCGGTGTCTCGAAAACATGCCGCTTGTTATCATCAACGCCTAAGCCTTTGTTTTTATTGTTTTTACAAGTGATAAGGGTCTCTTTATAAAGACTGAGAACGCCTTCCAAAACAGCTTCAGCAAAGCAGCGTTCACCATGTGGAAGCTACTGTGTCTTGTCTTCGCCATAACCGTCACCGCTCAAAGCGACAGTGGTAAGTCTAATTAGCAGCAGAACCTGGTAAAACAATTTCTTAGATTATGATCCCACAGCGCCGCAACCAGCATACTTCGATCCCACAGCTATGCCACAGGCACCCCAACCTGCATACTTCGATCCAACAGCCATGCCACAGCCACCCCAACCTGCCTACTTCGATCCCACAGCCATGCCACAGGCACCCCAACCAGCATACTTCGATCCCACAGCCATGCCACAGCCACCCCAACCGGCCTACTTCGATCCCACAGCCATGCCACAGGCACCCCAACCAGCATACTTCGATCCCACAGCCATGCCACAGCCACCCCAACCGGCCTACTTCGATCCCACAGCCATGCCACAGGCACCCCAACCAGCATACTTCGATCCCACTGCTATGCCAGAAGCTGGAAAGTGAGGAAAGAAAGCAAAATCAATTAATACATTGAGAATAAACATAGCTTTTTTGTTTCCGGCTATTTCGCAGGAAAGAGACAGACAAAGAGAGAGAGAGGAGAAAAGAAAAAGAGACTCAAACCGAGATAGAGAGAGGAGACACCAAACTACAAAATCTTTTACTCAGACTATTGCTCATTCGTCCCTACGATCGGAAACAGGGGCCACTTTGCTGTTCTTAGAAACTCATTAACAGCCTTCTTTTCTTCTTCAGAGATTGCATTGAATGTCTCCTTCCAATCATGGTAGGCAGTCTCCCCAAATCGTCGGAAAGTATCATTCTTCATCTTCATTATAAAATCCATGGCTACTTTCTTAGAAGCTTCGGTTGGAAGGGAGTTTGCAAGATTTTCAAGGGTGGTGATTGCATCAGCCTTAAAAAGTAGTGAAATTTGGTAAAGAGAGAAAAGTACCCTCGTTTGAGCATTAGTTTTACTCAGATAAGCCTTGTGGTCTGCTTCTGGCCCGGTGGTTTCCTAATTTTTTTCATTTTTAGCCTTCAAATAAGAAAAACTTACGTTGTTCTTCAAAACCTTGTCGGTCTTCACATCAGATTGGGAGCTGATGGTTGCCAAAAAAGCAAAGAGAATGGTAGAAGAGAGAAACAACATGTCCGTTGCCGATCATCTGCCATCAGTGGCTGTTTATATCCCGCCATGGCTGCCAAATAGGACGTTGGCAACAGTTCATTTCTGCGATCAAAAAATCAAATCTTTTTCTCATGTAATGTAATGTAATAAGCAAAAGAATCTTTTCTCCAAAAATGCCCATCAGCTCATTTGCGGCCCATCTATCCATTCCTTTTAGAGACCTGTAGATATTCTGCTTTTTAGCCCCGATCTCCTCCTCGAATTTAAAGAAATCGCCATTTTCCCACATGGCAATTAGTTTGTTGGTTCCTGATTTAGCAGTCTCCGATGGGAAATCATTTGTCTTGGTTTTCATTTCAGAAATGAGTTGGTCAAACTTCATCTAAATATAATATGATTCAGAAAGGAATATAAGAAAAGTACCTTGTAATCTCCTTTAAGTGAATCTAGGGTCTTCCTGAATTCGGCTTTCTTCTCGGCGCCATTTAGGTGTTGGTCTCTTATTTTGTGTACAAACAAAAAAAAATGTATATTCGTCAAGCCTATTTTAAATTTACAAGCTTCAATTTTATTTTGTTTGGTGCCTTTTGAATCGGACACGGTGGTATTTTAAGAATTAGTAGTTTCTAGCAAATCAAACCCAAAATAGATCGGAAAATGTGTTTTCAACTACCAAAAATTCTGTTTTCATGTGCCCAGATTGGGTGTCATCATGTTTTCGTTAACCTAAATTTTCAGGGACCGTTATGTACCTCTTTGAGGCTAATGGTACTCATTAAGGTAAACTGCGGACAACCCCTGCCGCGGTCTCCTATCTCGTACGTGTGTAAAAATTGTTGCGCCATGTCATACAACCAGAGTTTTCTGCGTCTTTTCAGGCGGGAATATTGAAAATTCGAAAATGACGACCGAAAAGTCAATAAACCAATAGATTTGACGAACGCGTAAACACCGTGCACGAGTTCGTTAAAATGCCGGTTTCCAAAGGTTCCTGTCGCCTGGAATGGCCTAAAAACGCATTTCAGAAGTAGATTTCTCCAGAATTACGCATTTAAAGCCCAAACTGCTTTAGATTTTCTTAAGTAACTTTTCAGGCTCTTACATTTCATTTTCTTGAGTAACTTTTTAGGCGTAAAAAAGGGGCACCCCTGCCGCATAAGAAAAAGAGTCATGAATTTTACTGAAACTTTGTGAAAAATATTGACTTGGCCCAAAAACTAATTTTGGAGTCTATTTTTTCGAGTTTCTCTTCAGAAAGTACAAAATTAAAATTGCGCACTTGGAAATAGTTAGTATATTTATTTTTTTCATGAAGGACCAAAGAACCACACATTCTGCTGGAAATGTTGTATGGATTTATGTTAAAACAAAAACATCGGTTCCCGGACGCGCGCGCGATAACCCAAGGCAAAAATCAATTTTGAGAAAAAAAAACCAAAAAAAACTTTTATCGGTTAAACCCACGTTTATCATCGCAGCCTTGTCGTGCTCGATAGCAGCCTGTGAAGTGGCTCCCACAGAAGAGATAGAAGCCAGGAAACAAAAGAAAAGCATCATTTCTGCAAACAATTAATGTTTATACATGTTTATAGATTGTTTATATACCAACAGTTAAATCACAGATATGACGTCGGCGACAGAAAATCGCATTGATTGGCTTGTACCTTTGTTTTTTGAAGGTTCCATAACGCATAAATCCGACAGGAATTCAGGGATTTCGGGGGATTTTGCGGGAATCGTACAATCGGACAGGGTCGCGATAATCCCATTTGTTTTCCAGATGAGCCGTAAATTACACTTAAATTGATACTTTGTCCTCTCGGTGTTCTTTGTGTTGTTTATCGGCTGCGCCGGGATAATACTTTGTAAATCCCGTCGGACCGTCGGACTCAATGAAACAAAAGTGAAATAGTAGTTTTTAAATGTGCCTTGATTTAAATTTCAATTTTTCATCATGTCACTTTGGACGAAACGTTTTCCAACAGGGCCAAAAAGCTGCAAAAACATGAAAAATTTTCGCAAAAAATGACTTCAAAAATTACATGATTCGCGGTCTTCATTGGCGTCTTCTTACCGCTTTTTGGGACGTATTAACAGAAATTCACACATTGGTATTAGTTCGTATTTTATATATACTCTTCTCGTAACTTGTATTTGTCTTATGTAACAGCGAAAAATTAAACTACGGTACAATTAGGTGTCACAATTTAAACAATGCGTTTTCCTCTCTTATACATTTGGCTTAAATCTCCCTTTGTGTGTGTGAGACTCACTCTGAAGCTTTTGATGTCCCAGGGTGAAAGTGCGCTAGCTGCGTGCGCTGCCTGCGCCTCTCATTTCCCATGCTCTCTCGCCCTTCTCTCGATGGTTGTCTTGAAATTAGCCTATTTTAGTGGTCGGCCATTTCTTTATGGGTGATGGGAAAACGCGGCTGGCGGTGCCGCAGGCGCCGCGTACTGAGCGGCCGAAGGCCGCGAACACTTCGGCCTTCGACCGCGTACAGAGAGGCCGAAGGCCGCCTATCTAAAACTAATTCTTTTCCAGCAAGTTTAATATCAAAAGAAAGCTACTGATGTGCTGATCCCACACTTTCCAGGAGTGGAGGACCGCCGAAGGCGGGCCGTCACTCCTGGTTTCTAATACAAAACAAAAGAAAATTTTTCAAAGGACTCGAACCTGCGACCAACCAAATACAGTTGATTTGCAGACCAATGCCGTAACCACTAGACCACTCCGTGCCCGCGAAAGTACCCTTTGACCAAGGGTTCATGTACGCAATTACGTATATTTTATAAGATCGGCAGTCAACAAAAGTTAGCAGTAAAATTCACATGATCAAACCGCTAAATATATAAACATTGGTTGTTTATATCATCCATTATGGATTACCAGTTTTAGAACTAAGATTGGTTAAGGTTGAACCGAGTTATTGCGTTGAGCCCTTAAGTGATCCTTAAGGACCTTAAGGATAAACTTTTTTTTTAAACTCTAGTGAACTTTTTAGTTTTTTGGGGTTAAAAACAAATCTGACGGTGAAAGAAAGAGTACAGAATCATTTATTGAACAATCTATTTATTCTTATTTTCCGAAAGCTTGTTGGAGCTTCTCTCCTAATTTGCCCGCTAGCTCTCGTACGGCCTTGTATTCTTCCTGGTTAAGTGGTTTGTAGAACGGCTGCATGTGGGATTCAACTTTTTCAATGGACACAAGGAAGGCTCCACTCTCCCAAAGGGCGATGAACTCGTTGGCCGCTCTCTTTGCTGCTTCTGTGGGGAGGGAATTAGCCATGTTCTTTAGGTCAGCAGCTATCTTTTCCAACTTGGCCTGAAAGTAGTTATTTGAAAAATTTAAAAAGGAAAAAGTACCTTTTTATCTCCATTAAGCTGATCAAAAAACTTGGCTTTGTGGTCAGCACCCATGATGCTTTCCCCCTTAATCGGTTTTTATTAACTAAATGAAAAAAACAGAGATTTTTTTAAACTGTTAATTAAGTTTTTGGCTAGGTAAAGATTTTTGGAGCAATTGGTTCCATCCCGATGACTGTAATCTGGCTCAGCTGGCAAAATTCTAGCGCAAAAAAAAACAAGAAAAAGTAGAATTTGCAGGCAATTAGCCAAAAACAGCAGTTTTTTGCATTGACGTCAAATTTAGCCATGCCCATTTTATAAACAATGAAACTTACTTCATTCATCAGAATTTTGTCGGCCTCAATATCAGCCGGCGAATTGGCAGCTATCGAACAGGCGAAGAGAGCGGAAAAGATCAACACCAACATGCTTATTCGGTTGAACGTAACTAGGCAGCAATAATTGGTTATATACCCGCCTCCGCGGATAAAAATAGATAATCCCCCGGATTTTCATGAACTTTCGGTTTCCCCAATCCATGTGAAATCTGTTAATTGCCTTTTCCATATCGCTATCATGTCATAAACATGAGGCACATGTAAATCCGATTCCAACTGATGGATTTGAGGGATCTTTTATTATCGGACGCGGTCGCGATAACCCCCGGGTTACTTTTGAAAAGGGAAACAAAATGAAAATTTTTACTTATATGTCGCTTCACTTGAAAGGCCCTGCGGAACATTTTTGATTCAAAAAGTGCCGATTTTAGGATTTTGATTTTATATTAATACATTTTTATATCCACTATCGATTGCAACTTTCAGTAGAAATTTTGGTTAAGTTTGAACAATTGCTATCGAATTAAGACCTTATGGGATCCTTAAGGACCTTAGAGGGGCGAATTGACAAAATCATGTGTATTTTTAGGTTATTTAGGTTTAACACAACTTGTATGGGGAGCTTCAGGCAAATCTAATTTTTCGCGTTAAACATTATCTGAAACCTATACGAAATCGGCCGCTGAATTGAACGGGTCATCATCTGAAGGTAAACGATAATTTAAAACTCATTTATTGAACAATCTATTTATTCTTCTTCTCCAAAAGCTTCTTGGAACATCATTCCAAATTTGCTGGCCAACTTCTTTACGGCCGTGTACTCTTCTTCGTTAAGGGGTTTGTAGAACGGCTGCATGTGGGATTTAACTCTTTCAACGGATACAAGGAAAGCTCCGCTTCCCCAGAGGGTGATGAATTCGTGGGCCGCTCTCTTTGCTGCTTCTGTGGGGAGAGAATTGGCCTGATTCTTGATGTCAGCAACTATCTTATTCAACTTGGCCTAAAAGTAGTTATTTGAAGATTGAAAAAGGAAAAACTACCTTTTTATCTCCACTGAGCTGATCAATAAGTTCGGCATTGTGGTCAGCACCCTTGATGCTTTCCCCCTTAATCGGTTTTTATTAACTAAATGAAAAAAAAAAGATTTTTTTCATTTTTGCCAAAGATAGTATTAAATTCGCATGGACGTCAAAATTAGCCCCGCCCATTTCAAAAATAGTAAAACTTACTCCATTCGTCATAATCTTGTTGGCCCCACTATCAGCCGGTAAGTTGGCAGCTGTCGCAAAGACGAAGACGGCGGAAAAGACCAAAACCAGCATACTTATTCGGTCGAAAGTAACTATTTTGCAGCAATACCTGGTTATATACCCGCCGCGGTGGTAAACAACAGTTAATCACACGGATTTTACTGTACTTTCGGTTGATCAATCGTCGGATAAATTTTAATCCAGACCGAATGCGTTTAAAGGGACCATCAGCCTCCTTTCCCAAATGAGAATGACTCGTATGCTAATTCACTCATTTCAGTTAGGATAATTTTTTCCAACACCCCTCCAAGCAACGTTTTTTCACAGAGGGGCTGATTAGCATAGGATTAGCCTAGAATATGGAAAGCAGGCTGCTGGTCCCTTTAATCGCCTAATCTTGCAACCCTTTGTTTTATGCAGTTTTTTTAGGATGAAAAGTTTTAACTTTCACAGTTTTTTTTTATTCTGAAAACATTTTTTCAAACATAAACAAAAATTCACTCGGAAGCCATGGTGAAATAGCCGGTTGGTAACATCGGAGTGCAGAAGGAGAAAACACTTTTCTTGATAATTACCGATTGGTTGTCGAAGGTCACCGCTAATTATCAATTGGTTGTCATTATAGAGCCGGCCTTTTTTCGAAATCCAAGACCCAAACCACCACATTTTAAAAGTTGAAAAACATAATTTTGTTGGAGTAAAGTCGTCTAATGTAAAACAAATTACATACAACTGAAGCAAAAAAGTTTTTGTAGACCGGGAGTTGAACTTCAGGATTACGATTCCGAACTCTTACCGTTGGTTCATTAAAAGCGAACATTTTAAGAGGGAGGTCATATCCTAATTAACCCCGATGATATGTGAAAGTGCAGAATCTTTTTAAAAAAATGTGTTTTAAAACATAAAATTTTATTTACTGTTTACTATAATATAAAAAACTTAAGCATACATAAGAATAGATGTCGGCAATACAAAATTGACATTTACATTCCACTGTTTCACAGTTTTTTTCTCTCCATAAATACTTGGGAACATTGTTTCCATGTTCATTGTTTCCGTTTTTATAGTTTCCTTCTTCGGTGATTCGATTTTCTTCGTTGGCTTCTGAGGAGCCAACAATCCAAAGAAATTGTCCATTCTCAACTCTTTGTGGGTTAATTTCGTCAGTTTCTCTAAGCAGGCCTTCTGAAAAAACTTGATTAAACCTATTTTCCGAATTTAAAACTACTTCTAGCTTCTGAAGATCATAGGTTCTGGCGTAATGAAACTTCTGACAGAGACTGAAGAAGTCAAATTCGTCCTGGAGGAGGAAGTCTTCGAAGGATGAGATGATTGATTCAAAGTTGAAGTAGCGGGCTAAATTCAGAGGGGCATATTCCATCGATTTCACTGAAAGTACATTTGAAATTTAATTTAACTGGATAGACAGAAAAGTGTGACGGTGATTATTTTAAGCTAACTTTATAACGTTCTACATAAATAAAAACAACTTCTTCGAGTTTTTAAATTAAGATATAAAAAAGTGACGTGCAGTCGAAAATCCTACTTGAATATACGTGTCAGCACTGTTGAATTTTATACGCGTTAGGGACGAGGAAATTTTCCAGCTTTTTTTTAAAAGAAAAATGAAATCTCACGAGTTTTTAAAATTAAGAAAATGTTATATTCTAAACGCAACGCTTATAAATGGATATTAAACTGTTGTTAAACGTAGGGCCTTTATTTTTCAAACCTACCAGAAAACCTCCGCATGGCTACCAGAATTTAACGGTTTTAAGGCGTCATGCCTTTAAAATGAAAAACAATTTTACCAGCACAAAGTCTTATTCTAAATGAACCAAAAATAATGTACTCTTAATTAACAAAATGTTATATTCTTACCTGTGATTGCATCTGGATGGGCGACAATCTCCATAAGTTCCATAAATTGTTCATAGTTGACTCCAGAGAGGGTCAGAATGGGCAACCCACTTTCTTCGTCTTTTTTCATCTGATCCTTGTCTTTTCTCAGTTTTTCGAAAAACTTGCTGTGATTTGCCAGATACTGAAAATTGAATTTTTAAATTTTACATTTTTTTAAAATAGATAAAGACAAAAACCAACCTTCATACAAACATAGAGCTTTTTATCTTCCACAACCAGCACCAAATCGGAGCACATCCTTTGAAAAGTGGAGCAACGGTAATTCCCACTTTTACTAAATTTCAAATTTTAATTTTTTAAACTTTTATTAAATTCAAAACAATTGATTTTATTATTATTAAAAAAATACCTAATCTTGGTTTCTTTGATTTGAACCAAAAATTCCAAAAAGTAGAGAGAGGCGGAGGTTGAGTTCAACTCTTCTTCAGTCAGAATAAAGCTGAAATTCTTCCTGTTCGATCCAGAATCCTCAAAGAAAAAGTCTTCCCCAATGGGATTTGGGATTTTCACAAAGACTTCAACATTGGAATTGTCCTCATGCATCTGAAATTTAAAATCAAATTTTCAACCTTTTTTAAGTACCTTGGAAATTTTAATGTTTTTAGAGATGGTGAGTGCAAGGTGTTGGTCTTTGTGGAGCACCGCGGCAATTTTCCTGAAAAAAAGGGTTTAATCATTTTTATTTTAAATTCAATTTTTATTAGTTTTATTAGATTTAGCGTAAATCAAGGGAGAAGTTTGGGTTGAAACTCGCATTTTTCATGAATCGAAACTAAAAGTGGCCAAATTTAGCGTTTAGCCTTACGTTATGCGCGTACTGGGAAGGACCGCCTAAAAATATTTTTTCTGATTTTGCTATAAAAGCCTAGATCACGTTCCCAGGATTTCGAAAAATACCTTTTACCCATCTTGCATAAAAATGAACCGATTTAGGAGCGCTTGAAATTTTGTGAAATTACCATTTGAATTGCCGCCTTTTAAATGTTACGATCGCTTTGCGGCTCGTATTTACATATATTGTATGCGGCTGCCGATCCCGTACGGTTGTGGAACCCACGGCGCTTCATCATCAGAACCAGAGTTTTCTGCGTCTTTTCAGGCGGGAACATTCAAAATTCGAAAGAGACGACCAGACTACGGTCGTGTTAAAGGGGAAGGACCGCGTAAAAACAATTTTTTGTTTTTGAGATACTCTGCGTCTCCCCATTTCCCACACTCTCTCGCCCACTCTATCCGTGTTTCCGTGCGGCAAGCGCGTAAATCGGCCGTGTAAACGCGCCCCTTTTGCAGTCGAAATCATATAAAAGGGGTATGTTTCAGAAATGTGGAAACAACATCTATTCAATGAAACAATTGTAAAGAGACCTCCTGAAAAATCGATTTTACGAGGTCCTTCCCCTTTAAGCAAATAAAATTTGATTGGGTTTCCTCTGCGTGTCTGACTTTCTGAGGCATTGCGAGAGAGGGGCAGAGAAACAGAGATAAAAAGTGACAGAGATATAGACAGAGAAAAAGATAGCGATAGAGAGATAGACAAAGATATAGAGAGAGAGAGAGAATGTGTGTCTGTGCGTGTATGAGTGATTTCCACTATAAATTGTTGTTTCCCAATTCATTCGCCTGCACATCAAAATACCCCATGAGCCAGGTGATAATCGCAGTCGCAGCCCCCCCCCCCCACAGGTGAAAAATAGTGAGAGAAAGACAGACAAACAGTATGCGTACGTGTATGTGTGAGTGTGTATATGTGTGTGCATATATGTGTATGCGTGTGTGTGTATGTGTGTATGTGTGTATGTGGGTGTGTGTGTGTGTGTGTGTATGTGTGAGTGTGTGTATGGGTATGTGTGTGTATATGTATATGTATGTGTGTGCAAATTAGGTGTCTTTACAAACATTTAGAAATAAAAAACTCACCAAGTTTCGTTATCCACAGTAATATAATTCAGATTGACCTTCTTTCCCTTGGGGTTACGGTAGACACATCGGAAGGGGGTGTTCTTGGAAAGAACCTCGGGATCATCAGAAGAAACGGACTTGAGGGCAAGGGTAGTCATTGCTATCAAAAATTAAAATGAAATGAATGAATTAAATGACAAAACAGCAGATACTGAGGGAAAAAAGCTGATCGGCAGAAGATAAAGGCCTTATCGAATAAAGCAGAAGGCAGAAAGCGCTTGGGGTCAGAATTTGAAAGGTCACGGTTAATTATCGATTGGCTGTCTCAATTAAAGGGGAAGGACCGCGTAAAAATAATTTTTCTGTTTTTTGTGATAAAAGTCTAGATCTCATTCCCAGGATTCCGAAAAATACCTCGTTTACCCATTTTGGATAAAAATGAAACGATTTAGGAGCGATTGAAATTTGGGGAAATTGTCATTTGAGTTGCCGCCAACTCTGCGTCTCCCCATTTCCCACACTCTCTCGCCCACTCTGGCAGTGTTCACGTGCGGCAAACGCGTTAAACTGCCGTGTAAACGCGCCCCTTTTGCAGCCCAAATCATATGAAAGGGGTATGTTTCGGAATCGTGGAAATGATGTATACTCAATGAAACTATAATAAAGATTTTTTTGAAAAATCAATTTTACGAGGTCCTTCCCATTTAAAAGAATTTGGTCGCCAAACTTTAATCTTCTTCAAAGATAAATTATAGCTTTCAAATTCAAATGAAAAGAGTGCATTTCGCAGATTAAATATATTTATAGGCTTTTAGTAAATTAAAAATCATAATCTCTTTGGTTTTCGTTTCTGCCCCGTATTTCCATAACAAACCTTTGTTATCACCAAAAAAGTTGGAAAACAGAAACGCTAAAAACAACGATGGAGTTAGGCTGGGAAGAAATCACAGTTTTCGTGCAATTTTCAGCTACTTTATTATTTAATGGTTTATTCATCTTTATTCTTTTCTACCGTAACTCAAAATTTATAGGAAATTACCGAAATCTCCTTGTACTCAACGCGTGTATCAATGTATTGCAATCTTTTATTGATCTTCTGGGGAATCAAGTGAGTGAGTGAGTGAGTATGTGAGTGTGCGTGTGCGTGTGACTGTGTGAGAGTGAGTGAGTTCTTTCCCACTTTTTAGCATTACTACACCTACAAACAGTCTTTTGTATTATATTTTAATGGATTCAAAATTGTCAAATTGGGACCTCATCCAATGGATTTATTTGTGCATTCTTTTTACATCTTTATTAGTTCAAATGTGGCTAAATTGTGTGATGTTTCTATTCAGATATTCTACCATCTGCACGTAAGTTTTAAAAGGAAAGGACCCCGTAAAACTGATTTTTCTGATTTTGCGATAAAAGCTTAGATCTCATTCCCAGGATTCCGAAAAATACCTCTTTTGCCCATTTTGGATCAAAATGAACCGATTGGGAGCGCTTGAAATTTGGGGAAATTACAATTTGAATTGCCGCCAACTTTGCGTCTCCTAATTTCCCACACTCTCTCGCCCACTCTAGCCGTGTTTTCGTGCAGCAAACGCGTAAACCGGCAGTGTAAACGCGCCCCTTTTGCAGTCCACATCATATAAAAGGGGTATGTTTCGGAATCGTGGTAACGACATCTAATCAATGAAATAATTGTGAAGAGACTTTGAAAAATTAATTTTACGAGGTCCTTCCCCTTTAAATTAACATTCACCAAAATAAAGTCTTTTAATAATTAAAGAATCGCTAATTCAGACCAAAGTATGAATTTTTGCGTGTTGATAAACACTTCATGTCTTATTGTATGGCTGTTTTTATATTCGCCATAATTTTCACAATTTTCGAAAATTTCTTTTTTCCGGCCAGACAGGAATTATGCGATTTCATAAAGGATGCACATATACATGATCAGAATCGAAGCTTGCCATGTCATTACTATTATGGAGTTCTTTACTACGTCAGTTAAAAACATGATCACGTCCTCACGTCCTCACATCAACACATCGTCACATCATTAAATTTCACTAACTCATGTCCTCACCACATTTTCACATCCTCACATTCTCACACCCTTTCACACTAACACCCTGAAATCTTTACACTTACACATCATCACATTCCAAATCCTCTTATTCTAACGTGTTTACAACAAACTAATATCATCACATCCTCACATTTTCACCTCGTCCTATTGTCACATCATCAAAATCAGACACACTCACATCTTCACTTCCTCACACGCTCAGCCTTTTCTCATCCTCACATTCTTTCCTTTGTTCATCTTAAGATCTCCTTTCTCGCATTCATACATTCATTTCTTCATAACTTCACATGTCACGTACTCGCGTCTTCACATCCTCTTATCATTATATTTTCTCAATTTTGCATCTTAACACCCTCCCATCCTCACATCTTCACATTCTCACAACCTTATGTCTTCACCTGAAAAGCCGACATCCACCTACCTCACATCTTAATGTCATCACATCCTCATAGCTTCACATCTTCACATCCTCACATCCTCACATACTCACATTCTCGCGGTCTCACTGCCTCACGTCCTTACATCCTCTTATCCTTACGTTTTGGCAATGTCACATCTTCCCATCCTAACATCCTCACATTCTCACATTTCACATCCTGACGACCAATAACTCACGTCTCACTCCCTCAAGTCCTCACATCCTATTATTCTTACATCCACTCCTTCTCCTATTCTCGCCGTCTCACGTCCAATCCTCACATTTCATTGCCTCACGTCCTCACGTCCTCACGTCCTCACATCCTCCCATACTCGCACCATCAAATATTCACATTCTTTTCTTTTGCTATCTTAAAATTTTCATATTATCACATCTAAACATATTATCATCCTAACCTACTCACATCTCACCTCTTCACGTTCTCATACGCTCTTAATGTCACATCCTCCTCTCCTCACATAATCACATGCTCAATATTCGAATTCTCCCATTCTCGCAGTCTAACATTCTCACATCTTCATATCCTCAAAAGCTTGTAATCACCATCCTCACATCCTAAAGTCCTATTCTCACATTTCATATCCTCACGGCCTCACATCCTCACGTGCTGCCATTTTCCAATTTCCATACACTAAATTCTCTACATTCAAATATGTTTCTATACATCTAAGCTATCTAAAAATATTCAAAATCTTTCAGCTTCGAGATGGTAAAGGTGAAATTATCCCTATGTGGCGAGATATTTTCGGATCATTCATCCAACTGATCAATGCAGTTTGTATTTACTCAGTTATCGTATTTTGCTGCATAAAAATTGTGAATTGTGTCAAAGCCGCAGCATTCAGCAAAGCAATGAAGGAAAATGAAATGCGGCTTTTGAAAATGCTCATAGCTCAGTCCCTTGTACCCGTCATTTTCTTCAGTATTTCTTTTTTTGTGATGTTCGTACTCCCTATTTTCTCAATCTCTTTTGAGCCGTGAGTTGGAAAAAATGATTAAAAAACTTTTTTACAGGTTTTCAAATTTTGTTGTAGTTTGGTGGATGTGTTACGCCTTCGTCGAGCCTATTGTGGACATCTGCTTCATGCCAGATGCGAAAAAGTTGTTGTGTTGTAGAAGAAATTTTATTGTAGATAGTTCTTCGAATTTAGCGAATGTCGTTAGACACATCTGAATTATAATGAATAAATGTGAATTTGACAGCGGAGCAAGAGAGCGTGGAGAAGCCGGGTAGCAGAGAGAGAGAGAGAGAGAGAGAGAGGGAGAGGGAGAGATGGACAGATGGAGAGAGAGAGAGAGATAATTTCTCATTATGGCCCTATTTCCTTAAATCAAAAGCGAACAGTCGTTATTAAGGCGAAAATTCCTTATTGAGGCCTTATGTCTATAAGACAAGGGGGAGAAGTCATTATTGAAGCCCTGTTTCCATTCAAGGGCGAGAATGTTTTATTAAGGCTCTCTTTCTTTAATGCCCGATTTCCTTAAAGGGGAAGGATATCGTAAAATTGATTTTTCAAAGTCTCTTTATAATTATTTCATCGAATAGACGTCGTTTCCACGATTCTGAATCATACCCCTTTTATATGATTTGGACTGCAAAAGGGGCGCGATTACACGGCCGTTTTACGCGTTTGCCGCACGTGAACACGGCTAGAGTGGGCGAGATAGTGTGGTAATAGGGGAGACGCAGAGTTGGCGGCAATTCAAACGACCATTTCTCCAAAATTTCAAACGCTCCTAAATCGGTTTTTATCCAAAATAGGTAACATAGGTGTTTTTCGGATTCCTGGGAATGAGATCTAGGCTTTTATAACGAAATTAGAAAAATTACTCTTACGCGGTCCTTCCCCCTTTAAGTCAAGGGCGAGAATTCCTTATTAAGGTCCTCTTTATTTAGATCAAGGGCGATAAATCGTGAAGGCCCTAATTCGATAATTCAAGGACGAGAATTCCGCAATTAAGGCCCTATTTCCCTTAACCAATGGCAAGAATTCCCTATTAAGGACCCATTTCTCTTAGTCAAGTGTGAGAATTCCTTGTTAAGGCCCAATTTCCCTTACCATTAGGCAATGGCGAGAATTCCTTATTAATGCCATATTTCCTTAAGTCAAGGGCGAACATTCCCGATTAAATTCCCGAAGACCCTAATTCGATAATTCAAGGACCAGAATTCCGCAATTAAGGTCCTATTTCCTTAAATCAAGGGCGAGAATTCCTTATTAAGGTCCTATTTCCTTGTCAAAAGCGAGATTTTCTCATCTCTGTCTCTCTGTAACTGTCTCTCTCTCTCTCTCTCTCTCTCTCTCTCACTCTCTATCTGTCTATCTATATCTCGCTCTCTCTCTCTCTCTCTCTCTCTTTCTCTTTCTCTCTTTCTCTCTTTCTTTCTGTCTCTCTCTCTCTCTTTCTTTCTCTCTTTCTCTCTCTTTCTCTCTTATGTAATTCCACGTGTCTGTGTTCTGCTGTCCGCTTTGTGTTCTGTGTTTTCAAGGTCACTGTGTTGGTTAAAAAGCATTTTCCCAACAAGGTCCAATCTCTTTCATCAACTCTTCTCTAAACCAACATTATCACATACGTCTTCGACTTTTTCGGCCTTTTTCGTCCCGTCTACTGAACTACTTATTTCAATAAACTTTCAGGCAAACAACCAGAGTTCGATCCCAACCGATGCATTATATTCCAATTTGAAACTGTTTAATATTAAAAGTTACGGCCCTTCTTTTTCAAAGTTTCCCTACTAATCAAAGTTTTCTCGATATCTTCCACGTCGTCGTTTCTTGTTTGCTCTCGCTCAAATTGTTCCGCGCCCTGTATTGACCGACAACTCTCAGGCAAAGAATTAGGTTGTTTGTTTCGAAACGCCGAGACAGTCTCATTGCAAACAAGGTTATCCAACCGCAGTTTAATTTGTCATCATTCGAACTTTATACCAAACTCTCCCCCCCCCCCCAACAAAAATCGCTCCCCCTTTTTTGAGTTCATTATTTTGCCTGACTACTCTACTGTTTTCAGATGTATTTTTCAATGCTATTCCTCTTTTTGATAGTATCCACAAATTCTTACAAAGTCCTCGTCTACAATCCTCGTTTCGCCTACGCTCATGCCAAATTTATGGGAACTTTGGCCGACAGTTTAGTGGAATCCGGCCTGGATGTGGTAAACTATTTTATAATAGTTTCAATTTTTTGCTACAAAGACGTCAGGGACCTTAGCGGCTCGTATTTTAATATAGTGCATGGACACTCTTGCAGGGGAACACCCTTGCCGCGGCTGCCGATCCCGTACGGGTGTGAAACGCGGCGCTACCATGTCAGACCACCAGAGTTTTCTGCGTCTTTTCAGGCGGGAACTTTGAAAATTCGAAAGTGCCGACCGAAAAATCGATAAACCGATAAATTGGACTGATGCGTAAACATCATGCAAGTAGTTCGTTAAAATGCCGGTTAACCACAGGTACCCCCTGGAATTTCCAAAAAAGGCATTTAATATGCAGATTTCTCCAAAACGGCGCATTTTAACCCCAAACTGTGATATATTTTCTAAAATAACTTTTAGAGCTCTTCAATTTGAGATAATATCCAAAAAAGGTCCCTGATGGTACCTTTAAAATGTTTCTTTAGACAGTTCTGGTAAATGACTACGATAACCATGTTCGACACAATGGATCTTCTTTGGCTAAGATCATCTATGTACCTCCTTGTGAGGAAACTAACAAATTGATGAGGGCGGCAACTGATGATGACTTCTGTCAGATGATTTGGAAGACTAGTGCCAGGAATCCGTTAGTGATTGTTGCGGTAGGTGATTTTAAAAAGAAATTTGTATAGAAAATTTAGATGAATACTGTTTTGGAAGAAGTTCAAGTACCACAGTGTAAATGTGGGTTTACACAACTTGAATGAACCGAATGTTTAAAACAATACTTCTAATAAACAGTTAAGTAGGGATCAGCAAAACATGAACTGAGGATTTAAGCATTTAGCTTTTACGTTTATAAACGGAATTTACGGATTTGAACTTTCGATTTCAAATTTTTCACGACGTCGAAACGGATTTTTACAATTTCGCAAGTAAACCAATTTTGCTAAAAAAAAATAATTTCCTGGTTGTTTTTTTGGATGTTATTTTTAATAAAAACTACTTTTTGTACGTTTTAAAGGGGAAGGACCTCGTAAAATTGATTTTTCAAAGTGTCTTTATTATAGTTTCATTGAGTAGACATCGTTTCCACGATTCTGAAACATACCCCTTTTATATGATTTGGACTGCAAAAGGGGCGCGTTTACATGGCCATCATACGCGTTTGCAGCACGTGAACACGGCTATACAGTGCTGGAAATAAGTATAGTTCCACCTTAAAATTTCCAAAATTTTCGAAATTGGTCAAATTTGGTGAGTTGCAAATAAGAGGGGTGGTTCCTCATAGTAAACCCCTCGTCGACCCCGAATTTCAGCTGGTCTGTTTCAATTATGCTAATTTTATGCCAATTTTTTTGAAAAAGACCAAAATGCAGCGGGGAAAAATGCTCTGTCACGGCTTGAGTCATACAGCCCGGTAAGTTAGGGTGATCATAGGGCATGGTTGTCTGTTCGAGACTTTTAAAAAATTCAGTCACCGATATTCAGACCGATTGTGGCAAAAAAGGCAACGACATTGGTGAAACGAGGTCAAAAATCTCTAGAATCTGCTCGATTTAACCCATGAAAATTTTTTCTACTGCTTCTCGGTATTTCTGTTAGACATTGGACGCTACATTGTGCCAATTGCATGAAAACAGACTCGCAGGAAGCCATTTAAAGCTGGATTTTTACCTACAAATTTATATAAGGACAAAAATGGCGTCTGTTCAGTTTCCTTGAGTGGTGAATTGCATTGAACTGTTGAATGTTGAGTAAGGGGCCATTGGAAAAAGTTTTTTCATCTGTTGCCTTAAAAAATCCTCTAAAACATCATGTTATCTGGAGTGGAAGTATACTTTTTTCCCGCTGAATTTTGGTCTTTTTCAAAAAAATTGGCATAAAATTAGCATAATTGAAACAGACCAGCTGAAATTCGGGGTCGACGAGGGGTTTACTATGAGGAACCACCCCTCTTATTTGCAACTCACCAAATTTGACCAATTTCGAAAATTTTGGAAATTTTAAGGTGGAACTATACTTATTTCCCAGCACTGTAGTGGGCGAGTGTGGGAAATGGGGAGACACAGAGTTGGCGGCAATTCAAACGGGAATTTCCCCACATTTCAAGCGCTCCTAAATCGGTTCATTTTGAAATTTATTTTGGCACTCGAATCCAAAACAGAAACAGTTAGTGAATTAAATTAATTAATATTAAATTAGATTTTAAAGCATCAAAATACACACCTGTGTAAAAAATGGCACTGGCACTTTGCCAATTTTCAGGGTCTGGCAACTTGCCATTAAATTTCCCTACATTGCGATTGGAGCGCGTTTGGTCGTTAAAGTTTTTGTTTTGAGTTTTTGAAGACTGCTAACTATTTTTATTATATTTATGTTCAATTATATTTTTAACTAAAGAATTTTTGATTTTTTTACGGTAATTTTTATTTTATTACTTTTGTAAAGGTCGCAGAAAAAATTCGAACTGGAATTATATGCCCCTATTATTATAATAGATTTTTAACAGTAATTTGAAAACAAAAGGAAGAGATTTTGTTTTTGTTTACAAAATTGGCCTTTCATTGCATGTTTCCAGACACATATAGTCTCATCAAACATTCCTCCATTATCGCCTTTACGAAAAATATGTTTTCGTTAATCAACAAGCAGTTTTCATTAAAAAATTAAACAAAGTAAAAGTTTCCAGATCTCCTTTCTCAAACAGACCTCTTCAATCAACTAAAAGAAGAACATTTCGATGTTGCCATTACTGAAACTTGGGATTCTTGCGGCCTCGGTATTTTCTCATTTTATTTTTAAAAATTAATTTATTCAGGTTTAATTCACCTTCTGGGCATCAAATCCACTATAATCGGAAGTAGTATGGCTCTTTTGGAATCAACTTCAACTGCCTCTGGAATTCCGCTTTTTCCTAGTTTTGTACCAGGTTTTCTATAAAATTTGAATTTTAAAAGCAAATTTTCAGGGTCAATGGCTCCGTTAAATGACAAAATGAGCTTTTTTGAACGTCTTGAAAATTCATTGGTGGTTTTCTTAAGTTTGAGACTTTTTCACCATCTAGAAGATGCCACAACCGCTGTTTACAAGCAGAAGTTTCCAGATTTCCCAACAATCAGTGTAAGTTCATAAGATTTAGGACTTAAAATCTAATTTTAGGACTTACAAGCTGGAGCTCAACTAGTTTTTACCAATTCGGTCCCATTCTTTGATTTTCCTAGATTTACTTTAAAGAAAGTTCTGGATTTGGGAGGAATCACGCATAAGGAACCTAAGGCCTTAAATAAGGTCCGCTTCTTTAAAAAAAACTTTTGATTGATTGTGTTGCAGGAATGGAATTTTATTTTGAGTAAGGGACCGACGGTGTTATTGTCATTTGGTTCTGTTTCGAAGAGTATTCATATGCCGGAAGAGTATAAGAAAACATTAATTGAAGTCATCAAGAGGTTAGAGAGAGATAGAGAGAGAGAAAGAGAAAGAGTGAGAGAGGGACAGGGAGAGGGAGAGAGAGAGAGAAAGAGAAAGAAAGAAAGAGAGAGAGAGAAAGAGAGAGAGAGAGAGTCTCATTTTCAGTTTCTCAAACACAACATTCATCTGGAAGCATGAAGAACCAGTAGATCAAAGGCTATCATCTGTTGAAAACATAGTTACAAGTACTTGGATGCCACAAACGGATCTCCTTGGTATCTAATATCTTTCTTTGTTTTTTTCTATTCAATTCTTTAGGTCATTCAAATCTCACCGCTTTCATAACCCACGGTGGAGCCAACTCTGTATTAGAAGGGGCTCTAAATGGAAAAGTATCGTCATTCCAATCTCACTCCCAATTTCTCTTTTAGCCCATGTTGGTTGTTCCAGTTTTCGCCGACCAAACAAGATTGGGTCACATGGTGCAAGAAAGAGGCATTGGAATGTTGATGGCTAAGGAATTCTTAAGTGACTTTAATGTTTTGAAGGGCTACATTCAAAAGCTTATTTATGATGAAGAGTAGGTTTTAAACTGTGAAAAAGAAAAAAAATGAATGTAGGTTGAAATCGGCTTGTCATCGGTTTCTTCTTTTACAGAAGGCTGTGGCTTATGAACCACACAAGTTGTTAGGAGATCATGTGAAACTGGTAAGCTTTCTCTGTCTCTCTCTGTCTCTCTCCGTCTCTCTCTCTTTCTTTCTCTCTCTCTGCCTCTCTCTCTTTCTTTCTCGCCGTTTCTTTCTTTCTCTCTCTCTCTTTCTCTTTCTGTCTGTCTGTCCCTCCGCCTCTCTCTCCGTCTCTCTCTCTATCTCTCTCTATCTCTCTCCGTCTCTCTCTATCTCTCTCTTTCTCTCTTTCTCCGCCTCTTTCTCTCTCTCCAACAAACGTTGCATAGAAAAATTCATTCATAACTACCCGTACCAGTTGCAAACAGTGGAACCAGCAATAAACCCCATCTAATGACGGTTTACAAAAACAGCCGATCTGGGTGGGCAGGGACAGTAGGCTCCGTCGGGTCCCGGGCTGAAAACAGTAATTTAACTATTTTTTAACCAAAAACCCACTTTCCAGGCGCTCCTGGGTTTCCAGGGTTTCCATCCGCTCCCGGTTTTCCATCGGCTCCAGGCCTTCCGGGAGGTCCTTGCGGTCCAGGTCCCCCATCGCTGCCCGGATTTCCGGGTCCCCCATCTGGTCCTGCAGGTCCAGGCGGTCCTGCCACTCCATTTGGTCCAGGCGCTCCAACAGATCTGATTCCGTCCTTTCCGGGTGGTCCGGGCTGACCATCGGGTCCAGGGGATCCAGGACCCCCAGCGTCTCCCGGTGGTCCAGCAGGACCAGGGGCCCCATCGGCTCCAGGATTTCCGGCAGGTCCCAGTTGACCGTCTGGTCCAGCTGGTCCTCGCCCACCGTCCGGACCGGGTGGTCCCGGAGGTCCAGCAGGGCACTTGATACAATCTCCACTAGGTGGTGGGCAGGTGATTGGGGCGTACGTGGAGGTGTTATCCTCTCCGGGTGGTCCATCCTTTCCAGGAGATCCTGGCGCTCCCGCATCTCCAGGGGGTCCGGGTGGTCCTGGAGGGCAATTAGCAACTGGCGGAGTGCATTGACAGAAGGCAGGCAGGCCGGAGAAATCCTGACGCTTCTGACGGAAGATCGAATTAAAGGGGTTTTTCTTGGGTTGGGCAGGTGGGCTGACAGTAATCTGGACGTCCATCATCTCTCCCCAGGCGGCGTCGGTCTCAACACGAAACAGGGAGACTCCCTCCAGAACCTAGATATCGATTAGTTTATCGATTTATCTATTGGAAAAAGAATCACCTCGTCGTGCATCTGGTTAATCTTGTTGTAGAGTTGGGGAATGGCGACCAGACAGATGACTATGGCCAGGGTGGAGCAGGCCGAAGCCACGCCCACAATGAGCTTCTCCTGGACCATGGCTGTTGATTCTGCCTCGAAAACTAATCTTTTATACTGAAAAATGGTTTCAAGGTTGGAAAACTGAATTCAAAATGTTCAGTTTCAGTATTATCAGATTTTGCCGATGGATCTGATAAGGTTTTGCCGCTGAAATTTCTGGTCTGGTTGAGAAAAAGTATTGTTTGGCGTTAAGTTTATACTTTAGAGATTTCAAGGAGGTTCTCAATTTTCCTTTTCCTGAACGAACCCTTTCGCCGAAATATTCCAAAAGCGACAAATTCGGAAAGCCATCCGCCGCCACCCTGTCCATGTATTTCAAGCGGCAGGCGCGATAGCTACAGAGTGGTCGAGTGGCCGATTGGCAAGGAGCTTGCCAGTAATCGACGGGTACCTAGTTCGAACCCTCCCTGTTATTTTTTTTTGGTTTTCACCGCATTATCATAAACCAGAATTCTAAGCCCTGCGCACAAGGCACTTTATAAAATTTTAAATGTAGTTGTTGATTTTATCCAAGTCTGCCACTTTTGTTTTTCGATTTTGAATCCCAAAAACAGTTTCTGACATTGTACAATCGCTTCGAATTGTTGTTTACAGCAGAGCAGATTAAGTTTTCGTAAAATTTCCTTTCAGAATTTAACAAAAACAAAACTTTTAAAACATTTCGATTGTAAAAAACGCCGGAAAAAACGTTTCCTTTTCACCCCATTATCATAAATTTACAACAAAATTAAGAAACACTGTTTATTTATTTCTGAAATTTACAGAAATCAAGGATCAGTCGGCTCTTGGTCTCTGCTAGTAACTCATGGTAGCCGTCGATTTTGTCTGGGTATCAGACTTATCGTTAGGATTTTGTCTAGCTTTTCTGGAGTACGTTTTCCACAAAAGTTAGAAGCAGCAAAAAATTTGGCGGGTAAACACAGTGCATTTTGAGCGTAAGAACACCTCCCGGTTCCTTTAATTTATGGTACCGTACTCCACTTGGAAAAAAACACATGATTGATTGTAAAAATGTAATTTAAATATAGTTTTAAAAAATAGTTATTTATTTTCGCCTGGTTTTTTTACTTGTGTTTTTTCTATTTCAATCTCAAAAACAGTGTTTGACCTTGGACAATCGTTTCGAATGGTGTTTACAGCAAAACAGATGTTCAAACATTTGTTCGTGAAAAAAGTTTTAAAATTTCACGCAAACAAGTTTTTTTTAAATAATTTTTTATTAAAAAGAGTTTGATGTTTGAAGTTTTTGATGTTCTTTCAACTGCTCTACGCTTCAGACGCGAGCGCGCCCGCAATAACCCCAAAATTGAATATGGCGCAAAAATTTTGATTTTTTTATTATGTTTTAAGTGTATTTATATAATTTCTACCCACAAAATTCTTTTCAGCTGGCCGAATTCAAATCTCTCCCGGAACTTCAGCCACAATCCGCCAACTTGAACTTCTTCTACTTGTATTCCCTAGATATTCTTCTGTTTGTTTTTGTTTCTTTTATGTGTTTCACTCTTATTTTGTTATATACAACCAAAGCAGTCGTATCTGTCATTCTGAAAACTATTTCAAAGAAAAAAATCGAATAAACCATTGAACCCGAACATCCATTGTTTTGACCGCGGCCGATCCGCAAAGCGGATAAATGCGATCTACGGAGGGTCGTTAAAACAGATTACGGTAATATTCACTACCCGACGGCCTAAATGAACGTACCACGAGCGATCAGTCTGGTAAAAACTTGGTCTTCCTGTTTCTATTCTTGAATTTCAGATAGTTTTGGCCCTTTTCGTGGCATCTCAAACAAATGGTGAGTTCATTCTTTAAACTGTTTAAGCCAAAAATTTCAAATAACTCAATTAAATTTTATTTAAAGAAAAAACTTTAAGAAACATTGGAATGGTGTGCCAAAACGTAGTCATGTTGAATCTAAGAGATTATGGAATTTTTAATTTAAAGTGTTTTTCTGAGAAAAAATAGTTATTTTCTATCAAAAATGCTTCTTAGTTTTCAGTTTTAAAAAATCACTTGCAGTAAAAATTTATATATTAATTTGTTTAAAAAATAGAAACATTTGTGAATTCTAAATTGTA
Source organism: Oscheius sp. G VE-2021 (assembly GCA_022343465.1). NCBI lineage: Eukaryota > Metazoa > Nematoda > Chromadorea > Rhabditida > Rhabditidae > Oscheius > Oscheius sp. G VE-2021. Next base: position 1,063,228 of record JAJQXH010000013.1, read on the forward strand.
TACAAAAAGTCCAATGTGTAATTTTCTATTCTTCATCCAGTTTTTAAAACATGTTTCCGATACAGTTTAAATTGACTCAAATTATTGAAAAAAATTGGAATGGTGTGCCAAAACAATACAATGTTGAATTTAAGAAAGTTCCGTGTATTTTTTTTTTTCAAAAAACAGCTGTCCAATTTAATCAACAAAAAAAATCTTTTGACTCTAAAATAGAAAAAATCTTTTTTAAGACTTTAAAATAGAAAAAAAAACTTTATGCAGTTTTAAAATAAATTTTTATATAATAATGACTTTTTACCCTTAATGAAATCGAAATCGTTCTTTAAAAACACGCTGTAATTCAGTCAACAATCACTTTTATGTTTTGGATTACACGGCCTTCTGGATTACAAAAAGTCAAGAAATATAGAACGTTCAAGTATTTTCGTCATTTTTTTAGCTTGCTGCCCTGACATAATCACTCCTGCGTCAAACTCAAGTTCCCTTGAAATCATCTACTCCACAAATCAAACTGGACCGTGTCCAGACATTGCCACCGTCAAATGCAGGTAAAACTTTTTTTTCTTTTCTCTCTCTCTCTTTCTCTTTCTCTCGTACTGCCTTTCTCTTACTCTCTCTATCGTTTTATCGTTTTTTCTCTATCTCTCTCTGTTTCTCTCTCTGTCTGTGTTTCTCTTTTTCTCTCTCTCTCCCTAACATCTCTCTCAAACAACTGTGTTTTCAGCCATTCAACTCCCACCCAAAAAGCAGCCCTTGTAATCAACAACAATCTCTACGTCGAAAGTGAACAAAGCGTAACAATGACTGCGAATTGTGGTTTCAATGACGAGCAATGGTATGAAACATTTACAGAATCTCCAGATCAGCCAATTTTAGGTCAGCAATGCTCAATGGAAGCGAAATCCCTCAGCAGATCCACAATGTGGAGTGCATCAGTCTAACGAAGAGTGAGAAGTAAAACTAAACCCAATGTAGCTCGCCAAAATAAAGTTATTGTGTTTTTATTCTTCTAAAAAGGACCATAAAATGGTTCACATAATTTATCAATGATTATAAGATACTTCTGCCGAAAACGGAGAATGCCGAAGCCTACCTATTTTTGCTTATAAATAGTTTTACATAGACAAGATCAGAGATCTCCACCGGAAGACTACATAGACAACATTGTTTTGGTTGTTCACTCTGTCTCCCTAGGCTGGTTCCGTGACAATAGAACATGGAGTAATGAAAAGTAATAACGTACCTCATGCGAAGAACAGATTTCTTTATTAATTTCTGGGCAATGTTTTGAATTCAGTGTCTTTTTTCTATAACTTATAGACTATAAGGTTTTTCTTAGGAAATCTAACTTCCAGAATCATTCACGAACTCACGACCTCACGAACTCACTCATTCACTCACTTACTCATTCACTTACTCACGCACTAGTAGTGGTACCTCACCCCCTATCGGTAATTTATTCTGTTCCCCCATCTTCCACCAATTTTATGCAAATTAGCTGAGCGCAAAACAAGCAACTGTTTTCAAATGTTTTTATTCTTGTTTTTTCTTCTTTAATATTTTATTTTTTGTGTTTTTATCTTTTTTTTCGTTTATATTTACATTTAAACAACAAATCCTTAATTTAAGGTTAATTAAAATTCTTTTTATTAATTTTCAAGCAAATTCAATAATTAAAACAATCTAATAGGGGAATGTGCGAACGGAAAAATTTACGGAAAAAAGGTAAAAAATTTATTGTAATTTCAATTAAAAAGATACATAAATTTAATA
>JAJQXH010000013.1:1070000-1082500 GCA_022343465.1 Oscheius sp. G VE-2021
AAAACTAACCAGTAAGTCACTGAGAGCTGTCAAGATCTGAAAGTACAAAAGGTACCACTTATAGGTTTTCATTTGTGATGTTGAATGAAACAAAATACAATAGATTGCAATTAAGTTTATAGTAAAGCCAATTGAGCATGAAGTTAAGTCAATAGCTCTAATTAGAGGAAGATTTGCCACAAAAGGAGGGCAGGAGATCATTTTGTAGGCGAAGGTGGTTATTTATCGTTAAGTAGTCAGGACGGGGTAAACAGGACCATCAGGATAAACAAAGCCTGTAGCGGAAGGAAAACACGGGTATTATGGTTACCAGGATTGATTTGTGGATAGTTTAGTAAAGGAGAGAGAGTGAAAGAGTGCAATTTCAAATTGAATACAGGAGTTTCCAAGAAAAGAGGATTTCTGTTTAGTACGGGCATCATCTGATACCTGCCTTTCTGAAGGTTAAAGAAATCGATGATGTGGAATGACCTTTGAGGGTTAGAAATGTTACCATTATAAATTTACGGAGGAGTTCTATTGATTAAAAGTCCTAAACATACCTACTTAGAATTGGTTCAAGGGACCGGTAAGGGATCTTTTTTTGTCTTAATTTCGTGTTAAAAATCTTTAAATGTTATTCAAGAAAAAATATAACAGTTCGGGGTTTAAATCCGTAATTTTTGAGAAATCTGCGTATGAAATGCCCTTTTTGGCTGTTCTAGGAGACAGGCACCCGTGGACAACGGAATTTTAACAAACTACATGCACTGTTTTTATCAATTGGTTTATCGACTTTTTGGTTCGATTTTTCACTTTCGATTTTTCATTGTTCCCGCCTGAAAAGACGCAGAAAACAGGTTGACTGACATGTTAGCGCCGAGAATTTCACACCCGTACGACATCGGAGGCCGCGGTGAGAATTAATGGAAACAATTAACTCTTCCACTAGGATTACAAAATGATAAGGAATAATATGTATTTGGGGGGGGGGGGGGTTATATCGGCACTCCGAACATTTCTGAAGATGTTTGTGATTCCCACTCACTAACTCACACACATTCACACACACACACACGCACACTCACTCTAAAATTATTTTCAAAATTTGATATTGTAGATTTCATCTCTTTAATTTTGTAGTTTTTAAAAACTCACTGAAATAGCTTTTGTGGATGACTATTACAGTTTTTCCAACCTTACGTCTGACACGCCCTGCGTTTACGCAATTAAAATTCACTACGTTTCACAGTGTTTCTGCTACCTGTAACATTGCCACCCGCGTCTTAGACGCACCCTAATCCTAGTCTGCTGCAGAAATCACCCCAGATGACTTTTACTCTCCCTTTTTCAATTGCCAGCCGGATTTCTCTCATAAACTTCCTGTATGATTCCGAAAACACCTGTTTTCGCCTTGAATTAAGTGTAATTTACACGTTTGTTGTCTCCGAAACACGTCTACGTTCGTTTTCTCAAATTGAAAACAATCACAAACATCTTCGAAATGTTCGGAGTGCCCGACTTCACAACTCCTCAAAATCTTATTCCTTACCATTTTGGGATCCTAGCTTTAGAGTTCATTTTCCTTCTAATAGCGTTCACATTTGGGATAATTGCAGGTAAGGTACTTGAATTGTCTGCAAAAGAATAAAGTTTAGCTTACATCCATCTTATACGGGTACCCCTGTTCCACCTCCATGTAAGGATCATCTTGGGTGCGACTTATGTCTACTCTATGTTGGTCTTCATCCCAAGAATTGTGTTGATTGTCAATCGGTTCATAATCCATTTTCATGGAAAAGGTAAATTTGACGTCGAGAATTAGCCAAGAAGACTAACCTAACCCTAAGTTAGCTAGAACGCTAAGTGAGGTAATTATAGTCAGCTCAACCTCCGATATGGTATGGGTTTGAGCCAGAGGAGCTTGGCGGCCCTGATGGCCGCCGATCTCTTACGGGTGTGAAACTCGCGGCGCTAACATGCCAGACAACCAGAGTTTTCCGCGTCTTTTCAGGCGGGAACTTTGAAAATTCGAAAGTAACACCAAAAATCGATAAACCGATGAATTTCACAGACGCGTAAACACAGTGCACGTAGTTCGTAAAAAATGCCGTAAAACATCCTAAAGGAACCGAACTAGGAGAATACCAATAACCAATTAAAATAGCTAATTTTACAATTTAAATACTACTTTATTCAATTTCAACCGAAAAGAGATAAAAACAATAAAAAAAAGTCGAGAAATTAATAAACTTTTAAAACGGAGCTACAGTAATACAAAGAAAGCTGCGTGTGCGAGAAAATAGCGTACGTAGTCCAGTGCTTAGGGTAAAAATGGGGGGGAACTAGAATTGGCTACAACTATATCTTAATTGAAAAGAAGAGATTAATTGAAAAATTACAAAATTTCAAAACAATTTCAGACGCGGTATTCAGTGAAATCAAAATGTGGATGGACGCAATTCGCTGCTTTGGAGGAAGTGCCACCCTGGGAAATCTAGCACTCTTGACGTTTGAAAGAATCTGGGCAAATGCAAGAATTAACACCTACGAAAAGGAGAGGTCAGTTGTGTGTGTATATGTGTGTGTGAACGTGTACGTGCGAATGTGAGTGTATCTGTGCCTGTTTGCATGTGTGTATGTTTATGCGTGTATGTATGTGTTGCTGGTGTGTCTGTGTATGTGTGTGAACGTGAATATAAGTACACGTGTACGTGTGTGCGACTGTGCGCACGTGAACTGAATGTGTGTATGTGGGTATGTCTGTACGTGTACGTTTGTGCGACTGTGCGCACGTGAAATGTATGTGTGTGTGTGTACGTGTAGGTATGTGCTTTCGTGTGCAGGTGAACGTATATGTACGTGTGTATATGCGAATACGTACGTGTGTGTATGTGTGTGCGTGTGTACGTGATTCACGTGTTCACATCGATTTTCAGACACATCTTTCTCGTTTCCCTTTCTCTTGCCAGTGTAGCAATAGTAACAGCAGCCGTCATCACTTTTCTAATAATTGGTAAATTTTGATTTTTTTTAAACTGTTTCAAAACCTTTTTTTCAGATACAGATTTATTGATTCCTTCTCTCGCTGGAATATTCGATGTAATTGTGAATACCCTATTCTTCAACTATTTGGTTAGGAAAAGTGAAAACATGTATGAACATCGAATGTCGAAATTTCCGTTGTCTGTCAGGTGAAAATCTTTTTTTTTAAGTTTAAGCCAAAAATTTCAGATTTCAATTGTCTGAAAACGTCCGCTACGGAAAGTTGGTTTCAAAATGTCTCTTTTGGTACAGTATTTTTGCGATTATCGCTTTCGCATCTGTGGTAGTTGTGACAAATGTGGGTTTTTAACTTTTTACACATTCACACGCACACACGTACACATACACACATTCACACATACATACATACACATTTACACATAACCCGCACACACATACACATTCTCACACGTTTACACTGAATACGTACACAGGTACACAGGTACACACATGCACACGTACACACATGCACACATTCACACATTCGCGCATAATACGTACAACCAAACACACATACACAAATACACACACACGTACACATAATCACATGCACACATACACACATGCTTTTTTCAGATCACAATTCCGTATGATCGGACTTTTTGTTCATTCCTCCTTTTCCACATTTTTGAATTCTCCCTAACTTCCACTGCTGTCGTCATTACAACACTTCAACTTTGTATTGAACCTCGCTACAAAGACGAATTTTATACAATTTTTTCAAAGGTTTTCCCATGTATGGTTTTAAAGACAAAGCTTATAAAACCACAAGGTACCTTTCAAAATTAGGCAATTAATAAATTTGTTTAGGAGCATCGCTTTTTACATTAACTGGAAGAAACATGGTTGTAAATGAAGAAAGCAACCAATATTTCAATCAATTGGATGCCTTGTGGAATAGAGAAGACGGCAGGGGAGAACGCATGTTTTCTTGATGCAAAATGAGTAAATGTGACTATTTTGTATAAAACGCAATGATACATGCGTGTTTGTAGTGTTGACATGTTTTTTTGTAAACATAATTTAACTCTTTTTTGTAAACATAATAACACTCTTACGACACAGGAAAAATGGATGTTGCCCAAACTTTCTCAAAAACATTGATATTATTCCAAAACAATTCTGAGATTTTTAGGTCAATATCGATTTTTGATTCAGGGTTATTGCGCGCGAACCCGGATTACGGTATCTTTGTCAAAACTCATCAAAACCCCTAACATATGTTTTTTTTCTTCAAAAAGTCTTTATGAATTTTTCGAAATTCAAAAAGTCAAAATTTTTCACATTTTGTCTCAATTTGGACTAGTTGGCACCCGTTTTATCGTTTTTTACGTAAAGTTTGCAATCCAAATGATACTTAAAAACAAAAACAATTTGACCCCATCATATTCAAATATACGGTTTTATTCAATTTTTATCGCAAAAGTGGCGGAAAATATTTGGAAAGTGTTTTTTTTATTAAGACTGTGAAAGATTTTTTAAAGATTTACAGGTTTTAGGGGGCTTGGATGAAGTTTGACCGAGATATCGTAACCCGGGTCAGCGCGCAATAACCCTTAAACAAAAATCGATATTGACCTAAAAATCTCAGAAATGTTTTTTTGGGTTTGGTTTGGGCAAAATCCATTTTTCCTGTGTCGCCAAGGGTAACGATATTTCCTTATAGAATTCCCATTTAAATATTGTTTAAAAAATATTTTTATAAAACAAAATGTTCTTCAAACTTTTTTAAAACATTTTTTTTATAATTCAAAAATTGATATCCGGGAGACAAAGACCTGCCCTATCATCGCACTTTTCTTATCAGTCCTTTTGTTGTGCATTTCCGTCTCTTTCCTTCTGCAAATTCGTATTTGAAGCGTCCAAATGCGTTGGAGTCGGTTCGTTTCAGGCGGTTTTTTTTAATTTTCAAATTTTAGGTATGCTGAACTCGCCTGCAAAGGCTTCTGGAAAATAGAAGCAGAAGTAAGTAAAATAATCCGAAAAATTCACTAAATATGGTTCAGAACGCATGCGCCTTCTTCTCATTTGCGCTAGCAATTCTTGACACAAGTTCGTTGGTGGGATTCTATGAAACAAAAAGTTTGGAGGTTGAATTGCAAAGAAACAATCAAATTTAGTTTTTCTTATACCATTCATACTGGTTAATTTTATTGCGGTTTGTGTGAGTATGCTGATTGTTCTCCGAAAACAAGACCGATTCTGTGATTTTTTTACGGTCCAGGTGAGAAATTATAAACCGTGAATTAGTTTTTTAGTTGATTATCAGAATTTTCATGATTGTAGCGCTGATTTGCATGATTTACATTTTGGCAGACAACGACAAATGCTACGATTTTATAGGATTCCCTTACGATGATTTATGCCACTACAGTGAGTGCTGTTTATGCTGTAATTCGGGTTTTAGAACTTAGTGTGCTATGGTTTGGAATATTTGTGTACTTAGCTGTCTTAATTTTTGCTATTTACACGTATACGAGATTTGTAAAACTGTGGCTGCAAAGGAAAAGGACGGCTAGCAGGTAAATAAGAAATAATTAAAACGGAAATTCTCTAAGGGTGGCACAAACTGGCGACAGAGGAAAAATTTATTTTGCCCAAGCTTTGTCAAAAACATTTATTTGACACCAAACACGATTTTGAAACTTTTTTTTTCAATATTGATTTTTGGTGCCGGGTTATTGCGCGCGCACCCGGGTTACTGTATCTTTGTCAAAACCCTTCGAAATCCCTAACATTTATATTACTTTTTGAAGGTCTTTTCAGTCTAAAAAGTTTGTAATGTATGCCAACACAGATTTTTCATCATTAGAAAAAGTAAAAGACCAAAAACCAAAAATAATTTCACTTTTTTTAGGGTTTTCAACATTTTCACCATTTTGGGTCAATTTGGACTAAGCGTCACCTACTATAACTTTTAGCATTTGCCATCGAAACCATACTTCAAATCAAAATCAAGACCCCATCAGACTCAAATATACCATTTTATTCAATTTTTTGAGCAAAAGTGGCCAAAACTATTTTGACATTGTTGTTTTAAAGTAGTTTGTTAGAAAACACGCATCAAACAACACAAAACAACGTACATATCAAAGTTACCCGACTGATAAAAAAATATATCGTTCAAAAACATTTTGGCCACTTTTTGCGCTAAAAATTGAAAAAAATTGGTTTATTTGAGTATGATGGGGTCAAATTGTTTTTGATTTAAGTACGTTTCAAATAGTAATTGTTACGTAGAAAACGATAAAGTAGGTAAATAAGTAAACGATAAATAAGTCCAAATTGACCCACTATGGTCAAAATTTTGAAAATCCTCAAAAAAGTGAAATTATTTTCGGTTTTTGGTCTGTTCCTATTTTTACCGAGTTTTTTTACTTCTTTTTTTGTTTGTTTTTTGTTTTTTTCCGAAACCAAGTTCGATGTTTTTTGACCGTTACTTTTTTAATTGACAAAAAACGACTGTTGGCATGTTTCACGAACTTACTCAAAATGACGAGAGCTTTCGAAAAAATACCGCAACCCGGGTGCGCGCGCGATAACCCGGGGAAAAATCGATATTGACGCTTTTTTAAATAAAATTTTGGCCAAATCCATTTTTCTTGTGTCGTATGGGTATCGCTACAGCTTCCTCGTTAAAGATATTTTGTTTTAAGTAAGATTTTGATGGCAAAAAAAAGAAACATATTTGTGGAATATGGTTATTTTTTTTGCCATAAAAATTAGAAAAAAAAACATTTCCAATAGGAAGAGCTTAATGTGGCTTTGTTCCTCCACCGCATTTTTTTACCTTGCTCAATCCTGTCCGACATAAGCCGAGAACTACATATTTTAAGGCACTCCAGCGATATGGATACAGAAGAAATTACTCAAATACCAAGAAATGAAACGGAATACAGGTTGAAATGTTAAAACCTCATATCTCATTCAAAACTCTTTTTTTTTTTTTAAAGCAGACGTTGCTGAAACTGAAAGAAAGTAGGTTTGAAATACTGGAATTTGAGCTTTATTGATTAAAATTTAAATATAATTCTTCTGAAATTTGATTTTAATAGAATTTTAATAGAATTAATGAATGCATTGTAAAAATTTCAATTTTAAAATTTCGAAGCTATAATATAATTAACATTCAGGCGAGGCAATGAAGTGGATTTAGGGATGTTCAAGCCTATAAAAAACTACATCAACGCTGAAATCAGGCAAACACTTTTCGAACAATGCAAAATAAAAATGAAGTAGTTGATTCAAATAAAATTTTGTGAAACACAAAGCTTTTATCTTTTTTGCGGGCGGGTAACCTACGGTAACCCTACGGTATAAATTGCGGCAAATTGAAAATGCGACTTTTTCTCTGGAAACTCATGTCCCCCTTAATTTTTTTGTATAACTGGATTTTCTCTTTGAAATTGGCTAAACTCGCAAAAAAAGGTTAGAAAGAAAACTTCAGAGTTTAAAATTTTACGCATATTTAGGCCCAGCCTTGAATTGTTTATAAGAAGTACTTAGGAGAGCCATGTGGGGACATTTACTAACTATATATATATATATATATATATATATATATATATATATATATATAACTTGTTTACTTTTTTTTAAAAAACCACAAAATAGTTTATAATGCATTTCCAGGATAGAAAACTCGCCCCCTGCCCTCGCGGGTGCCAGTCCTCCGACAGAACGAAAATCTTCGATGGATCCACCTGCGTAAGTTGATTTCTAACCAAAACTTACGATTAGTTAAAATCGTTTTGGTTCACCATTTTTTGTTAAATGGGGTTATTGGCATGATGGGGAAACATTTTTTGGGAAGCGTGTCTTCCAAACTGGATTGTGGATAGAATGAAAAGTGGTCAGAATGATGAAAAACTTTACACTATTTTTTTTAATTACACTAATTTTAAAGGGCATTTTATTTTTTTGTATAAGTGTATGTTTTAACAACATTTTCTAACAAAAGTTGGTTCAAATTTAATTAATTATTAGTTTTCACTTTTTTAAAACAGAAAATACCCCTTTATATTTTATTCAAATACTTTTTCAGGGTAGCACCTCCACCCCTTGCCAATCCCAGTCCTCCGGCAGAAAGAAAATCTTCAATGGATCCACCTGAGTAAGTTGCAGCTATTAAAAACGACAAAAAATTGATTTAGTCCCCAATTCCTTGTGAAAGAAGGGATACTCAAGCCTCCATTGTTTCATCCAACGGCCAGAGAGACAGAGGAGCCTTTTGTAGTTTTCACAATGGTGGGGAATATTTAATCTTGAAAAAATAAATTTTCTTTTTTTTAGAATGAAATTGATTTACAAAATCAGTCCTTCGATGAGGGCCTTGTGGAAGAAGTCCAACCAGTCGATCACAATCCACCGCCTCCGCCTCCTTTTTGAAAAAAAATCAAAGTTTTTGACGTTTTTCTGTTTGATAAGACGAAAAACAAGTAAATTGAAGATTTTTTGGAGGTGCATGGATAATTTCAGTTTTTACGCATGGCATGCACTGTATTTACGCACCTGATTTCCTTCTCTGGCCCTAGTTCAATTTTAGGTTTATTGAGACTACCCACTTGCCGGAAACCCGATTTGAAATCAAAAATTGACGAACACCTAACCGTGTTGGCTCGATGTTTTTGTGAAAATCATTTTTTAAATGAAAAGTGAATCCCCCCTCGATAAAACTTTTTTTCTTCAAGTGTTTTGAAGAATAGTTTTACAAAATACCCTTATGTGTCTCCAAACCTATCAAATAATTTTTAAGTTTTGGAAATTTTGGTCTTCAACGGAACCACTCTCGGTCAAAATCAATAACTTTTTCGAGTTTTTTTCCATAATATTTGTTATTCTGCATCGATTAACGCACGACATTCTGATGACTTGGAGTGGCGATACCGTAACCCTGGTGTGAGCTTCCTACAGTAACCCGGGTCCAACAATCGTCGTCAGGTCGCGTCAAACCCTCAGACAATTTCGCAAAAATTTCGAAACAATAATAAATCCACAGAAATAAAAGAAAAAAGTGAGAGGGACCGAACCCCTGACCTCCAGATTACTGGTCGGACGCCTTACCCCTGAACCAGCTGGCGGCGCCGCTGCTTGATTTTGCGGCGCCCCCATCTGGCTCAGTGGTAAGGCGCCCGACCAATAAACTGGAGGTCACCGGTTCGGTCCCTCTCAGCGTTTTTCAAAGCATAGGCAATCTTCAACTCTTCAACTGAACTTTTCATCTCTGCTCTCTCAGTCGAATGCCTTGTTTCGCAGGATTAGATTCCCAGACTTCGTTGACAAACAGCATCCGTAATATTTAGTTGACGTTTCTAATACCTGTTTTCAACAGTCAAAAATGCCATGTTTGTTATTTTCAAGGAAGACCTGTCATTTCCCCCTTGTCTCGTCTTCAGAATATCGTCTTCAGCTGTCACCATGATCGGTGTGAACGATTTCAAAATTTCTTGCAATTTGCTACCATTCCATCACTATATTCTCATTTTTGAGCTGTTCTATCTTGTGGTAATTCTAATTCTTGGATTCATTTCGGGTAAATTTACACTTTTCTGGAAGAAAAGTTAGATTTCAGCCTATATCCATCTTGTTCGAATTCCAATGTTTCATATTCATGTGAGGATAATTCTGGGACTGAGCTATGTTTACACAACACTCATCTTACTACCAGGGATATTTTTGATAGTGAATTATTTTGTAATGGGTGAGCCTAACAAAGGAAATTTTAAAACTATAATTTATAATAGTAAATTAGACAAAATGAATGTGTAAAAAAATATGGCGCAATCGGACCAGCCCATTTACGAGACAAACATCGAGGGTTCGAATCCACCCAGGCGCAGACAATTTTGGTTGCTTTATAAATGGTAGTAGTACAATATTACAATGTATTAATATGTTTTTGTAAATATTAAAGTTATTTAAAGGGAAAGGACCGCGTAAAAATAATTTTTCTGTTTTTGTGATAAAAGTCTCGATCGTATTCCCAGGATTCCGAAAAACGCCAATTCTGGGTCTCCCCATTTCCCACACTCTCTCGCCCACTCTAGCCGTGTTTACGTGCGGCAAACGCATAAAACGGCCGTGTAAACGCGCCCCTGTTGCAGTCCAAATAAAATAAAAGGGGTATGTTTCAGAATCGTGGAAACGACATCTATTCAATGAAACTAAAATGAAGATACTTTGAAAAATCAATTTTACGAGGTCCTTCCCCTTTGAAGGGGAAGGGCCTCGTAAAATTTGATTTTTCAAAGTATCTTTACAATTATTTCATTGAATAGATGTCGTTTCCACGATTCTGAAATATACATGTTTTATTCATTTTATCTTTATTATTTGGGCTGCAAAAGGGGCGCATTTACACGCGTTTGCCGCACGGAAACACGGCTAGAGTGGGCGAGAGCGTGTGGGAAATGGAGAGATGTAGAGTTGGCGGCAATTCAAATTACAATTTGCCCAAAATTTCAAGCGCTTCTAATTCGGTTCATTTTGATCGAAAATGGGTAAAAGAGGTATTTTTTGGAATACTGGGAATGAAATGTAGGCTTTTATCACAAAATCAAAAAAAAACTTACGTCGTCCTTTCCCCTTTAAATGTTAATAGAGCGAGTAATAAACGTTTATTTGGGGCGGATCCGAACCCTCGATGTTTATCTGATAAAGCCATCCCGGAGAGCGGCCCCCAAGCTTTAAAAAAATATTTTGCGTAAACGGAGTGCAAGCTAAACGTAACTTGAATAATTGCAGATTCCCTTTTTCTGGATATTCGAATTTTATTGGAGGCAGTTCGCAGTTTCGGGAGTATAGCAATTCTTGGTCATCTGACTATTCTGACTGCTGAAAGAATTTGGGCAACTCTGCGGATAGATACTTATGAGAAGAAAAGGTGTGTGTGTATGTGTGTAAATGTGTACACATTTAATTATCTTCAGAAACCTCTGGTTTGTCTCCTTTGCTTTATTTCTCAATGCTATCATCTGTGCAAGCATTATTGTCTTTCTTGTTCGAGGTAAGACTACTTTTAACCTAAAAAGGTGGTTTTTTTGTGAATTCGGTTAAGGACTTGACATACACCGAAAAAGTATAGCATTTTCTTGGTTGTAATAGTCTTGTTGACCGGTTAATGAAGCATAAAATGGCCAATTTGGATCATGGCCGTCGAAAGATTATTATAGTCTTACATCCTATGCGTCCTGTGTTTACGCGATTCAAAGTTAAATGTTTCCTCTGCGTGTCTGCCGTCCTCAATCATTGGGATCGGTCTGCAGGACACGGTGCGCGGCGGCCGACACCCGTACGAGATCGGCGGCGCCGACAACGACATCCAGGCATAAAAAATTGGAAGGACCTCGTAAAGTTGATTTTTCAAAGTCTTTTTGTTTCATTGAATTTATGGCGTTTCCATGATTCCAAAAGATAGCCCTTTTATATGATTGGAAAAGGGGCGCGATTACATGGCCGTTTTACGCGTTAGCCGCACGGAAACACGGCTAGAGTGGGCGAGAGAGTGTGGGAAATGGGGAGACGCAGAGTTGGCGGCAATTCAAATAACAATTTGCCAAAGATTTCAAACGCTCCTAAATCGGTTAATGGAATCTAGGCTTTTATCACAGAATCAGAAAAATTATTTTTACGCGGTCCTTTCTCTCTAAATAAAAAATCAAAATAAAATTATTTTTACGTAGTCCCTCCACTTCAAAAGGCATTTCCGACTTCTTTTCCTGAAATTCACGAAAACTCTTCAACGGCCCACTTGTATTTGCATTTTAGGCACAGACACCTTCTTCCCGTGTTTGGCTGGCATCGCTGATATAATTCTAAGTTCAGCATTCTTTTACGGTTTGGTTCTAAGAAGTGTACACATGTATGAAAACAGAATGTCTAAATTTCCACTTCCCGTAAGGTAGAATCCATAATTTCAATTTTTTTTTTAAATTTTGAATTGAAGGTTTCAACTTTCCGAAAATGTACGTCTTGGAAGGATAATTTCAGCATCGTTACGTTACTTCTGTTTCTTTGCGACTATAGCTCTTCTTTGTGTAATCATCGTTACAAAGGTGAGTTTTTAACCAAATTGACTGTCTCACGCACTCACTCACTCACTTTCACTTACTCACACTCACATTCACACACTCACACTCACACTCACATTCATACTCAAACTTACACACTTATATTCACATTCACACTCACATTTACATTCACACTCACACTCACATTCATAATCTACTCACATTCACACACTTATATTCACAATCACACGCTCACACTCACATTTACATTTACACTCACACTCACATTCATAATCACACTCACATTCACACACTCACACTCACATTCACACACTCACACTCACACTCACATTCACACACTCACACTCACATTCACACTCACACTCACTTTCATAATCACACTCACATTCACACAGTCACACTCACACTCACATTCACACAGTCACACTCACACTCACATTCACACTT
>JAJQXH010000013.1:1085000-1130000 GCA_022343465.1 Oscheius sp. G VE-2021
TGTTAAGTTAAGTTAATGTAAGCTAAGGTAAGAGAGACAAGCGGGATTCAGTGTAGGCGGATCATTTTGATTTCACAATCAAGGCGTATTTACTGCAAAAACCTCATTTGACTATAATTTTCCGCCTCGCCAACCGTCTAAAGAAACTTCAGAAAACAGAATCTTTGGTACAACAACCAAACTATACTTTTCATATAATTTGATTTCAAAGTTTCTGAGAGTCTCGAGCCTAGCCGAGACCCTGTGACCACAGAAAAAAAGTCGATGTCTCGGATTTTGCGGATAATTTAATTTAAGATGGGTCTAGACGCGAAATAAGCAAGAAACACTTTTATTTTGGTTTTTCGAAATTTTTAAAATTTAAAATTGCAAGTTCAGTAAATGGCTATCTCCGCTCCCAGTGACCCAACGGATTTCCGGGAGGCGTCAAACGATTTCAAATGGTGTGGACATTTTTACTTGCCCTGTTTTCCATGTTCAAATGCGAGCGTAGCAACCTATTTCATTGGATTGCTATCGCTTTTGTCAGCACGAATACTGTATAAGTGTAAATATTAGGCACTGTCTTGTATTTTTCTCTACGTAGAGGACCTAGCCATATTCAGTTTTCAAAGTCTCTTTGCCGTTGTTTCATTGAATAAGTATCGTTTCCACAATTCTGAATCATACCCCTTTTATTTTTCCGAATCATACCCCTTTTATATGAGTTGGACTGTAAAAGGGGCGCGTTTACACGGCCGAGTTTTGCAATTGCCGCACGAACACATGGCTAAGGTGGGCGAGAGAGTGTGGGAAATGGAGAGACGCAGAGTTGGCGGCAATTCAAATGACAATTTCCCAAAAATTTCAAGCGCTCCTAAATCGGGTTATTTTAATCCAAAATGGGCAAAAAAAATGAATGGGAATTAAATCTAGGCGTTTAATACAAAATCAGAGATTTTTTTACGCGGTCCTTCCCCTTTAATTAAAAAAATAAAATATAATGGTTTTCGTGGAGAAAACTGAGATATTTTAGTCAACTAGGTTTCCATTGGTTTTTGCAAAATCGATTTGTTTCAAAATTTTAATCACCGAAAATGTTTTTTTTGTTCCATTAGAGCTTTTGTTAATGTAAAAACCAGAAAAAAAACAAAATAAACTAGCAAAATTAAGTAGTTTTATTGTAAGGGAAGCCACGCCAATCCTGTTACCCAGGGATTCTCAAATGTAACCCTTACGCAGTATTGCGTACGTATGTTTAAACTCATTGTTTGTTGTACGCAATTTCGCGTTTGGTGTCATTTGAGAAGAAATGAAGCCTGAAGTATGGTATATTTGATTACCGGAGATTATAAGTGTTTTTTAAGAGAGTTTTTCTGAGAGTCTCGAGACGAGCCGAGACCCTGTGACCACAGAAAAAAAGTCGATGTCTCGGATTTTGCGGATAATTTAATTTAAGATGGGTCTAGACGCGAAATAAGCAAGAAACACTTTTATTTTGGTTTTTCGAAATTTTTAAAATTTAAAATTGCAAGTTCAGTAAATGGCTATCTCCGCTCTCAATGACCCAACGGATTTCCGGGAGGCGTCAAACGATTTCAAATGGTGTGGACATTTTTACTTGCCCTGTTTTCCATGTTCAAATGCGAGCGTAGCAACCTATTTCATTGGATTTGTTTGTAAAATTTCCATTATTTTAATCGCTTGCAAACATAAGAAATCTTATGTTATCATTTAGAAACTTCGATTTTTCTATCGAAATTTGGTTTAAAAAAAACCAAAATTACCCAAAAACAATTTGGACAAAATCGGTAAGCTATAAGTATACTCCCAGTGGTGGTGTGCAGGTCATTCATATTCCATGCGGCGCGCGTTGGCAATTAGGAACACCGCATATCCTCTTATTTCTCAAGTCTAACAGCTTCCTTCACACCACTTTAGGGACTATTTGTCATTAAACGTTACATGCTAGAAACAAAATTTTGTAATTAATTAAAAGGTGTTTTACGGGCAAAAATGAATGACAACAGCGTAATAATGGCACGTCACTCGTTTTAGCTGCGTCATTCTGCTCAATTTGAAGACTTTCTACCTTTTTAATACTTGCATTATCAATGTAAATCATTGAAATTAAATGAATAAAGCACAAACTCCAATCTAAACTAATCTGACGCAGCCTCGTCTCAGAATCAACCGTTCCTGGCTGGAACCACCGCTTTAAGCGGTAAAAAGAGGGTATCAGTGAGAATTAAAGTAGAAAATTGGGGAAGAAGGGGTCTCCTTAGAGAAGAGGAGTCTCGACCGCTTCAGAAGTCTCGCCAGTCATCAGAAGATTACTTCCTGCGCCACCTGTGGATCTTAATAAATCACCCCGTTTCGCCTAGAACCCCATTAATTTGTCTAAATTATTAAAATTAGGAAAGACAATATTCGAAAATCTGTAGAATCTAGTTTCCAGCGTAATATTGATTAACTTCTTGATTTAATGGGGTAAAGGGAGGTATATCCGGGGATGGGGAGAAACGAGGGAGACAGCGGCCGCTGGAATAATGCAACTTCCTATCTTCGGTTTCCACCGAGGCTTTCGCCAACGATTGCGGTTCCGTCCGTTCCAAATCCGCTATTTACGCGGCGTTTCTCCCCAAATCCACGGAAATAGCATTTTAGCGAGATAAACCGTCAAGCGAGAATTGGCAACCAAAGACCGCTTGCCCTCCGTTGTGCCAATTAAAATCAGGTTGACCTACTTTCGGACATTAAAAAGCCGCTTATTGGCAACCAAAGACCGCTTGCCCCGCATTTTGACAACTAAAAGCCGCTTTTTGGCAACCAAAGACCGCTTGCCCTCCGTTGTGCCATTTAAAATCAGGTTGACCTACTTTCGGACATTAAAAAGCCGCTTATTGGCAATCAAAGACCGCTTGCCCTCCGTTGTGCCAATTAAAATCAGGTTGACCTACTTTCGGACATTAAAAAGCCGCTTATTGGCAACCAAAGACCGCTTGCCCCGCATTTTGACAACTAAAAGCCGCTTTTTGGCAACCAAAGACCGCTTGCCCTCCGTTGTGCCATTTAAAATCAGGTTGACCTACTTTCGGACATTAAAAGCCGCTTATTGGCAATCAAAGACCGCTTGCCCTCCGTTGTGCCAATTAAAATCAGGTTGACCTACTTTCGGACATTAAAAAGCCGCTTATTGGCAACCAAAGACCGCTTGCCCCGCATTTTGACAACTAAAAGCCGCTTTTTGGCAACCAAAGACCGCATGCCCTCCGTTGTGCCATTTAAAATCAGGTTGACCTACTTTTGGACATTAAAAAGCCGCTTATTGGCAATCAAAGACCGCTTGCCCTCCGTTGTGCCAATTAAAATCGGGTTGACCTACTTTCGGACATTAAAAAGCCGCTTATTGGCAACCAAAGACCGCTTGCCCCGCATTTTGACAACTAAAAGCCGCTTTTTGGCAACCAAAGACCGCTTGCCCTCCGTTGTGCCATTTAAAATCAGGTTGACCTACTTTCGGACATTAAAAAGCCGCTTATTGGCAACCAAAGACCGCTTGCCCCGCATTTTGACAACTAAAAGCCGCTTTTTGGCAACCAAAGGGCGCTTGCCCCGCATTTTGACAATTAAAAGCCGCTTTTTGGCAACCAAAGGCCGCTTGCCCTACCTTTTGACAATTCAAGACCGCTTTTGGCAACCAAAGGCCGCTTGCCCTCCTTTGTGCAATTTAAAATCAGGTTGACCTACTTTCGGACATTAAAAAGCCGCTTATTGGCAACCAAAGACCGCTTGCCCCGCATTTAGACAACTAAAAGCCGCTTTTTGGCAACCAAAGGCCGCTTGCCCTCCGTTGTGACATTTAAAATCAGGTTGACCTACTTTCGGACATTAAAAAGCCGCTTATTGGCAACCAAAGACCGCTTGCCCCGCATTTTGACAACTAAAAGCCGCTTTTTGGCAACCAAAGACCGCTTGCCCTCCGTTGTGCCATTTAAAATCAGGTTGACCTACTTTCGGACAATAAAAAGCCGCTTATTGGCAATCAAAGACCGCTTGCCCTCCGTTGTGCCAATTAAAATCAGGTTGACCTACTTTCGGACATTAAAAAGCCGCTTATTGGCAACCAAAGACCGCTTGCCCCGCATTTTGACAACTAAAAGCCGCTTTTTGGCAACCAAAGACCGCTTGCCCTCCGTTGTGCCATTTAAAATCAGGTTGACCTACTTTCGGACATTAAAAAGCCGCTTATTGGCAATCAAAGACCGCTTGCCCTCCGTTGTGCCAATTAAAATCAGGTTGACCTACTTTCGGACATTAAAAAGCCGCTTATTGGCAACCAAAGACCGCTTGCCCCGCATTTTGACAACTAAAAGCCGCTTTTTGGCAACCAAAGACCGCTTGCCCTCCGTTGTGCCATTTAAAATCAGGTTGACCTACTTTCGGACATTAAAAAGCCGCTTATTGGCAATCAAAGACCGCTTGCCCTCCGTTGTGCCAATTAAAATCAGGTTGACCTACTTTCGGACATTAAAAAGCCGCTTATTGGCAACCAAAGACCGCTTGCCCCGCATTTTGACAACTAAAAGCCGCTTTTTGGCAACCAAAGACCGCTTGCCCTCCGTTGTGCCATTTAAAATCAGGTTGACCTACTTTCGGACATTAAAAAGCCGCTTATTGGCAATCAAAGACCGCTTGCCCTCCGTTGTGCCAATTAAAATCAGGTTGACCTACTTTCGGACATTAAAAAGCCGCTTATTGGCAACCAAAGACCGCTTGCCCCGCATTTTGACAACTAAAAGCCGCTTTTTGGCAACCAAAGACCGCTTGCCCTCCGTTGTGCCATTTAAAATCAGGTTGACCTACTTTTGGACATTAAAAAGCCGCTTATTGGCAATCAAAGACCGCTTGCCCTCCGTTGTGCCAATTAAAATCGGGTTGACCTACTTTCGGACATTAAAAAGCCGCTTATTGGCAACCAAAGACCGCTTGCCCCGCATTTTGACAACTAAAAGCCGCTTTTTGGCAACCAAAGACCGCTTGCCCTCCGTTGTGCCATTTAAAATCAGGTTGACCTACTTTCGGACATTAAAAAGCCGCTTATTGGCAACCAAAGACCGCTTGCCCCGCATTTTGACAACTAAAAGCCGCTTTTTGGCAACCAAAGGGCGCTTGCCCCGCATTTTGACAATTAAAAGCCGCTTTTTGGCAACCAAAGGCCGCTTGCCCTACCTTTTGACAATTCAAGACCGCTTTTGGCAACCAAAGGCCGCTTGCCCTCCTTTGTGCAATTTAAAATCAGGTTGACCTACTTTCGGACATTAAAAAGCCGCTTATTGGCAACCAAAGACCGCTTGCCCCGCATTTAGACAACTAAAAGCCGCTTTTTGGCAACCAAAGGCCGCTTGCCCTCCGTTGTGACATTTAAAATCAGGTTGACCTACTTTCGGACATTAAAAAGCCGCTTATTGGCAACCAAAGACCGCTTGCCCCGCATTTTGACAACTAAAAGCCGCTTTTTGGCAACCAAAGACCGCTTGCCCTCCGTTGTGCCATTTAAAATCAGGTTGACCTACTTTCGGACAATAAAAAGCCGCTTATTGGCAATCAAAGACCGCTTGCCCTCCGTTGTGCCAATTAAAATCAGGTTGACCTACTTTCGGACATTAAAAAGCCGCTTATTGGCAACCAAAGACCGCTTGCCCCGCATTTTGACAACTAAAAGCCGCTTTTTGGCAACCAAAGACCGCTTGCCCTCCGTTGTGCCATTTAAAATCAGGTTGACCTACTTTCGGACATTAAAAAGCCGCTTATTGGCAACCAAAGACCGCTTGCCCCGCATTTTGACAACTAAAAGCCGCTTTTTGGCAACCAAAGGGCGCTTGCCCCGCATTTTGACAATTAAAAGCCGCTTTTTGGCAACCAAAGGCCGCTTGCCCTACCTTTTGACAATTCAAGACCGCTTTTGGCAACCAAAGGCCGCTTGCCCTCCTTTGTGCAATTTAAAATCAGGTTGACCTACTTTCGGACATTAAAAAGCCGCTTATTGGCAACCAAAGACCGCTTGCCCCGCATTTAGACAACTAAAAGCCGCTTTTTGGCAACCAAAGGCCGCTTGCCCTCCGTTGTGACATTTAAAATCAGGTTGACCTACTTTCGGACATTAAAAAGCCGCTTATTGGCAACCAAAGACCGCTTGCCCCGCATTTTGACAATTAAAAGCCGCTTTATGGCAACCAAAGGCCGCTTGCCCTCCTTTGTGCAATTTAAAATCAGGTTGACCTACTTTCGGAAATTAAAAAGCCGATTATTGGCAACCAAAGGCCGCTTGCCCCGCTTTGTTCCATTTAGAAGCCGCTTTTTGGTTGTCTGGAACCCCTTATAGAAAGGCCAAGTCCTCCACCATTATCTTCAGATGGCGGCTTTCTTGAAAGGCAAGATGACTTTTGTACGTTAACAATGAGGGACTTTCGATCCCTCCTGCTAAAGTAGGCTACAGTACTCCTTCAATCCAGCTTCCTCATCTGAAAGTCACCTGAAATACTGAGGTTTCTCTCATAAACTGCAGTTACAATCGAGGAAGGAACAATATGGCAAAAAGTTGCTTTCAAATAGGCGAATAGAAAGAAAGGGGTAAAAGCTTTATTTAAAAAAACACTAATCAACAGTGGCAAAATGACGAACTGACATGAGCGAATGGGAACGGAGGATAACAACATGAACAACACGGCTTAGGGCTCGGGGCTGAGGCATTCCTTCTTGTGTGCCGCGAGCTTGGACACGTAGATGGTGGTAAAGTTGCAATTCTCGCAGCCGTACGGCTCCTCTCCAGGGTGCTTCTTCTTCAAGTGATCCGTGAGACTTCCCGACTGCTGATATTTCCGACCGCAGAGCGGGCAGACGTAGTTCTTCGCACCAGTGTGAACGCGGAGGTGTCCACTGAGCTCATCCTTGGTGTAGGCCCGATGCTCGCAGTCAGGGTGGGGGCAGGGGAACGGGCGCTCGCCCGTGTGACGTCTGTAGTGGATGCGGAGGTGGGACGAATCGATCGGTTCCCGGCTACAACTTCGGCAGCGGAAAGGCGGTTTGTGGTGACGCATATGCCAAATCAGCCGGTCCTCGGATTCGAAGACCTTGTTGCAGCCTCTGAGCGGACACTTCCTCTGGTCTCTGTTGTTCCTCTGAAAAACAAAGGTTTAGGTACAATTTTCAACGTGAAAGATACTAACCGAGGGAGTGGCGCGGTCCTGGGACGGCGAACGGTTCTGGGGCGCTGCCTTCTTGTTGACTTGTGCCTGAAAAATGGAAAATTAGATTCTCAGCTTTGAATGTAAAAGAGAGAGAGAGAGAGAGAGAGAGAGAGAGAGAAAGAGAGAGAGAGAGAGTAAGAGAGAGAGAGAAAGAGAGAGAGAGTAAGAGAGAGAGAGAGAGAGAATAAGAGAGAGAGAGAAAGAGAGTAAGAGAGAGAGAGAGTAAGAGAGAGAGCAGAGAGAGAGAGGGAGAGAGAGAGAAAGAGAGAGAGAGAGAGAGAGAGAGAGAGAGAGGAAGAGAGAGAGAGAGAGAGAGTAAGAGAGAGAGAGAAAGAGAGAGAGAGAGTAAGAGAGAGAGAGAGAGAATAAGAGAGAGAGAGAGAGAGAAAGAGAGTAAGAGAGAGAGAGAGTAAGAGAGAGAGAGGGAGAGAGAGAGGAGAGTAAGAGAGAGAGAGAGAGAGAGAGAGAGAGAGAGAGAGAGAGAGAGAGAGAGAGAGAGAGAGAGAGAGAGGGAGAGAGAGAGAAAGAGAGAGAGAGAGAGAGAGAGAGGAAGAGAGAGAGAGGGGAGAGAGAGAGGGAGAGAGAACCAACCCGAGGGCGACTCCGACTCTGGCTTGCTGACCGTCTGCTCTCCCTGGAATTCACGGTCTTCTGGCGTCTCCGACTTCTCCTGGGGAGATGTTCTTCTTGTTCAGCCCTCCGGTCCCCGCCACCCCCCTCTTAGAATTTGAATCTTAGAATTTCCTCGATTTCAGAGGCCTCATACCTCAACCTCATCGTCGTCCGTCGACTCAATCCTCCGTCGGTTCTTGGGGGCGACATCCTGATTCCTCCTGTTCAGAGGTTTCTGCAACGAATAGGATTCTTCCGAGTGGTTTGAAGGGCCAACTTGACCAGGGAAAACGGTAGATTACGGTAAAAACTAACCCGGACAACTATGTCATTGTCGGAATCCTCCCCTCCCTGCTCCTCTCCACTCTCTCTATCCATGAGACGCGGTCTCTTCGGAGGCTGAAAATAGCGTTTGAGAAAACAAAGCGATTTTGAATTAGGATACTGCATTGGACGGCATTGGATTGTGGACGGGTTAGGCTATAAAAGCGGCCCAAGCGGCCTTTAGTTGCCAAACAGAGGTCAAAGACCGTTTGGACCTCTTTTTGGCAACCAAATGCCGCTTGGACCGCTTTCTGGCAACCAAAGGCCGCTTGGACCTCTTTTTGGCAACCAAATGCCGCTTGGACCGCTTTCTGGCAACCAAAGGCCGCTTGGACCGCTTTTGGGCAACCAAAGGCCGCTTGGACCGCTTTTGGGCAACCAAAGGCCGCATGGACCGCTTTCTGGCAACCAAAGGCAAAGCCGATTGGACCGCTTTTTGGCAACCAAAGGCCGCTTGGACCGCTTTTTGGCAACCAAAGGCCGCTTCGACCGCTTTCTGGCAACCAAAGGCAAGGCCGCTTGGACCGCTTTTTGGCAACCAAAGGCCGCTTGGACCGCTTTTTCGCAGACAGTAACGAGCTGACCGCTTATTTACACGTTCATAGCAAAATCCAACGGAAAAACTCACACTAGGATTCTCCGGCGAAATAGAGCGGCTTGTGGAGCCAATCTAATCGTTCATACCGTCCTCAGCGCCGTCCACGTCGAAGTCCATGGGAAGGTCCTATCTCAAATTTCTATAATAAAATGAAATCTGACCAGCACGGGATTGTAGAAGGCGTCCCTGGCTTCATCACCACCTCCTGCAATCCGTCCTTCGTCGATCTTTCCGCCCAACTGTAAAAACCGAATGAATTCCCTAATTTGCATACAACAACCAAAAAAGTACTTTTAGTGTTATTTTAAGCCCATTTGCATATTCCTCGGCGTTTTCTAACCGGTCCTGTCAAAAATTGGTAGAAAAGAGCAAAAAATGGAATTTGGCGGTATTTTCAATAAGAATCCACCAAATTAGACATTTAGCGCGTTCTTCCCACGATTTGACATGGGAAATCACTCACCGGGGGCATTTCATCAATGCAGTCTTCGGCGGAGGAGACCTTCTGGATTCCTGTTGAGTCTTCTCCTGTTGGAGGCCTTGGCTCGTTGACGGCCGCGCGAGGGACGATGTTGGACATGTCATTGAGAGAGGCGTCCTGAAAGCAGACAAATTACTAATGATAAATTATATATAAAAGCCTCAGACCGGTTTCTACGAGTTCTGGCAGCCTCAGGCCGCTTTCTATGAGTTCTGGCAGGAACTGCTTTTTGGCAATCAAAAGCCGCTTGGGCCGCTTTCGATGCCGTAATCCAGCTGGGGAAGGTCCTAAAATCCAAATTTCCATTTTTAAATGAAATCTGACCACGAGGGGATTGTCGATGGCTTCGTCACCAGCTCCCTCCTCATTGAGGATCCCGTTCTCCTGAATATCCCTCTCTTCATCGTCGTCGGTTCTATCCGTCTGTAAAAACCCAATAAAAGAGAAAGGGAAGCATCAGGCCGCTTTTGCGCCATCTGCACAACCTAAGGCCGCTTGTTCTGGCAGCCTGAGGCCGCTTTTGTGGATCCAGGCGACCTGAGGCCGTCTGAAGTACTAATTATCATGGAAACATTGTCTTACCTGAGTGATGGCTCGGTGGGCAACCCGTAGCCTGTCCAATTCGCGTTCCACCGCTTGTCTCCTCGCGGTTTCACCCCTGAGGAGCTCCCTGGCTTCCTGCGTCTCCAGCTGGGCAGCTTCAGTCTTCAGGACTTGTCGCTCCAGCTCTCGCTGCAGCCGGTCCACTTGCTCTTGCGGCTGAAAATTGTAGATTACTTTAAAATCTCCAGCCGCTTTCTGCGCTTTCTGCGGTTTAGGCCTTCATCTAGAAAATAGGGCTCTATCCTGGATTAGCGGTCCTTAAAAAATTTAAAAATTAAAAAAAATTAGACATAAAATATAATAAAAATAGTTTTTTTTTTAAATTTTTTCAAGGATCGCTATAATTTTTGACGACCGCTAATCCTGGATAGAGCCGAAAATAGCAGCTGAAGGACCAAATTATAATCTAGCCAACTTCTTCTGGGCGACCGCAGGCCGCATTAAATGAATTGAGGAATCCTCAGGCCGCTGCAGAAATGGCGGCTTCTCTGGCCGCTTTAAGGCACCTGGGCAGTCTCAGGCCGCCTAAGCAGAACATTGCCGTTTTCCCACTGTTGTACCGTAGATGGTAGCCTCAGGCCGCTTTTAGACGAAAATGGCTGCAGGTCAAAATGCTAATTTGCCGAGTTACGCACGATTTTCGGCAGAATCTGCCGTTTGCCGCACGGTTTTATGAGCTGAAACTCACTCGATATGTGTTTTTGGGATGCTTGCGGCAACCTCAGGCCGCTTTTGAATGAAGAGAACTGCACGATTTAAAGCAAAACTCACTCGGGGCACACGTCGAGGAGGAGTGAAGGGGCCTGCTAGCAGACGATTAGTGCGAAAGGGAGAATTGAGCTGGGTTCCGCTGGGGGCCTCGGGGTTCCCAGGAGGCGCCGGAACCTGGAAATTATTAAAATTCAATGAATTTAGGCAAAAATAGCCATTTTTGCAGCGAGCGCCGCATGGATTTTACTAAAAAATCATTTTAGTTAAAAAGGATCTTTTGCCGCATGGTTTAGGTGAAAACAGCATTTCTCCGAGTTGGCCGCAAGAGATTGAAACTCACTGGATTGGGCGGTGCTTCGATCGCTGCACTCGTAGGATTGGCCGTCGGAGGCACGCTGTCTGGTGGCTGCAGGGGCAAGGCATCCCTCTCGCCAACGGCGTCATCGACGGCAATCCGCCCGTGGTCGACCGAAGCCTAGAAATAAAAAAAGTAGGTTGGCGAAAAAGAACATTTTGCCGAATCTCGCATGGTTTTTCACTAATCCTGCCGTTTGCAGCATGGTTTTACGTCAGAGCTGCTGTTTTTTCGAATAAAGCGCCCTTTTAGAAAACAAAACGTTGCCAAATTACGCACGATTTTGGAAACATTGCCGATTGCAGCACTGTTTTTGGGTCAAAAAATGGCTCTATCCTGGATTAGCGGTCCTTAAAAATTATAGCGGTCCATACGAATATAGCGGTCCTTAAAATCACATAGCGGTCCTTAAAATCACATAGCGGTCCTTAAAAAAATATAACGGTCCTTAAATATTATAGCGGTCCATAAAATTTAATTACAGCGGTCCTTAAATTAAAGCGGTCCATAAAAAAGAAAATTAATTTTTTTTATAATATTTCATTTTCGTAAGTTTTTGGTTGTTTTTTTTACATTTTGGCACTTTCACTTTCAAAAAATCAAAAAAATAACAAAAAAAAATTTAAATTTATTTTATTAAATATTAAAAGTTTCATTTTTATTATATTAAATATTTGTAATGTTTTGGTTTTTTTAAATTTTCGAGAAAGGGAGAAAGAGAAAATACAGGAAAATTTTTTTTTGAAAGTGAAAGTGTCGAAAATTTGAAAAAAAAACCAAAAAATTACAAAAAACTGAAAAGTTGCCGTTTGCCGCACGGTTTTCGATAAACTCTGATAAACCGCAAAAGCCAGGGAAAATGACTTTGAGACAAGCCAAATGGCAAAAAGTGGCCTGAAAGAGACTGAAACTCACCGGACTCTGCCTCGGGGTGGAAATCGGGAGGCCTTGAATAATATTGGAAAGACGACGAAAAAACCCATGGAAGCCGTGGGGGGAACCTGCGTTGACGTGGCGTACTTGAAGAGGAAGGAGAGAAGAATGGCCGTAGTTGTCATCAATGACAGGCCAGTAGCCAGCCGCCTGGAAATAAAAAAGATCAGTGATCTCACACAGATTGGTGGAAAAGAGCATTCTGCCGACTTCCGCACGTTATTTCACACAATTTGCCGCCTTTATCGCTTCTAGACAACCTCAGGCCGCTTTTACCGCTTCTGGACAACCTCAGGCCGCTTTTACAGCTTCTGGACAACCTCAGGCCGCTTTTACAGCTTCTATACAACCTCAGGCTGCATTTGCCGCTTTTAAACATCCTTGGGCCGTTTTTATCGCTTCTGGACCACAGGCCGCTTTTGTACAACGCCATGCCGCTTTTGCACTATAACAGTGATTGCCGAAACGAGGGCATTGAATTTCGAGGAATCCGGTCCGCAAAACCCAGGGAAAATGACTTTTAACAAAGCGAAATGCCAAAAGAGCGGCCTGAAAGAGACTGACACTCACCGGAATCTTGCAGGGAGTGGAGGTAGCCAGCGGCGACCAGCTGGTTGGTTTGCTCGCGTCTTTGCGGATGGGGAGCGGCGAAACCACAGGATCCTCGTTTTCGAAGATATCTCCGACGAAGGGCTCATCAGTCTGGAAAAGGATAAGAACGGTCACTGGCCCAAAAGAATTGATGAAAAAGCGCATTTTGTCGACTTTTACCGCTTCTAGACAACCTCAGGCCGCTTTGACAGCTTCTGAACAACCTCAGGCCGCATTTGCCGCTTTTAAACAACCTCAGGCCACTTTTCCCGCTTTTAAACAGCCTTAGGCCGCTTTTACCGCTTCTGGACAGCCTTAGGCCGCTTTTAAACAACCTCAGGCCGCTCTTACGGCTTCTAGACAACCTCAGGCCGCTTTAACCGCTTCTGGGCAGCCTCAGGCCGCATTTTCCGCTTTTAAACAGCCTTAGGCCGTTTTTACCGCTTCTAGACAACCTCAGGCCGCTTTTACGGCTTCTAGACAACCTCAGGCCGCTTTTACCGCTTCTGGACAACCTCAGGCCGCTCTTGCTTCTAGACAACCTCAGGCCGTTTTTACCGCTTCTGGACAACCTCAGGCCGCTTTTACGGCTTCTAGACAACCTCAGGGCGCATTTACCGCTTTTAAACAGCCTTAGGCCGTTTTTACCGCTTCTGGACGCTTTAACGGCTTGGTAGAAAAGAACTCACGGAAATCTCATCGGGGTCCAGATCGTCAGAGGAGGATTCGAGGAAGGCGACGTTCAGGATCGACGGCGGATCTTCGATTTCGGCCGTGGAGAGCTGGAAAAAAATTCAGGGTTTTTTGAGAAATACTGCCGTTTGCCGCACTGTTTTAAAGACTGAAACTCACGTTCTGTGGCTGGCCGCAATCGACACTCTGGAGATCGTCTTCAGTAGGCTCCGTGGAAGGAAGGGCGTTGGTGGAGAGTTGGTGGAGAATTTGACCGTCAATCCGGACGGAGGCCGGAATGGGGGTGCCGAACTGGAAATAAAGCATAGGTGCATGGGACATCAACTTTTTTCAAAAAATTTGCCGGCTGATTTTTTTTTAACATAAGGGCCCCCTTTGGTGAAAAATAAATAATTTGGACATTCGTGCTCCAACACAAACGGAATTCAATTTTTTTAAACCTGATGTTTTTATATTGCGGCCGGATTTTTTAAAATGTGTTGTAAGCAAAATTAATCATTTTTAATTACGAAAACATGTCGAATTTCAACCGAAAACAGTTTTTTGCCCTGGAATCCATCAACTTTCACGTTTAAATTGGATTTTTTTGTGTTTCTCATCACCAAACGTGCTAGCCGATCGAACTAAACCACCAGCAACATTCCTACTTATCTCCATAAAAAGATAATCAAGATTTTAGTCTATAACACAGCTCGCCGCTGCAGTGGCTGCGCGGGCGCGCCCAGTTTTCGTGGTGGGACCTAACCCCATTTATATCTAAAAAGAATTATAGAACAGTTTTTGATGATAAATCGGCAGAATATGTAAATACCATTTGGACTGAGTTTTTTGCCGCAGCCAAAATAATTATAACCCAAGAACGAAGGTTTTTTGTATTTTTCTACCATTTCCAATAAACATTTTTTGGTGCCAAAACTCAGCCCAATGGAGGCATATATCTGCTGAAACTTAGCGGTTAGAAAGATGAATTAAATGCCATACCCGTTTCAGGTTCGCGTCGGAAGTGTTTTGAAGGCTGTTTGGCTACCGTAATCCGAAACCAAGCGATATCCAAAAACCTGTATTTTTAGCCGGTTAGGGCTAAAACTATATATAATTAAGTTGCTAAATTTTTGCTTTTCACAATTATAAATTTAAAAATAAAAATAGTTTGTAAAATTAACAAAAATAAACAGTTTTATTGAACCGCAAGCACTTCGCGGTGGGACCCTGTATGAGAGACAAACGCACTGCCGCACACTTCTGGGGGCGGAGTTAGTGAGCCAGATGCGTAATTTTATATCGAATTCTGAGAAATCCTATCAATATCCGAAATGTGGGCCTGGTTTTGGTAGAAAAGGGTTTTAATATTAAAAATTAAATAAAAATATAACAAAAATAACATACTTTATTAAAATTCGTAAAAATATCTGATTTTTTTCTCAAAAAGTTTTCCCGGTTGATTTTTTATATGTGCATCCAACGCATGGGATGTCCCTGCACCCGTGAAATAAAGAGGATACAGAACGGCTTCGGTTGATGGAAAATAGCATTTTGCCGACGGCCACACGGTTTTAAGAAACACTGCCGTTTGCTGCATTGTTTTAGGTTAAAATTGCTACGGTTTTTAAGAAGTTTTCCCGTTGATCGCATGATTTATGGGTTAAAATGGTTATAGAATTTGCGTTTTGCCGCACGTTTCTTTTAGTCAAAATGGTCATTTGCCGTTTTGCACATACTTTTCGGAAACCAATGCCATTTGCCGCACGATTTTTGACATGAATGAATTCGAAATAGTCTCAAACCATCGTCGAAGATGTTTAATCACCTCAATCAAGTTGGAGATGAACTGCCCTTGCCGGTAGTCCGCGGGGTTGATAAACTGGAGGTCCAATCGAAGGGGCGGCTCTCGGTCGCACACCGAAATGGACAAAGTCAGCGCGGCCTCGTCCCTTCCGACGATCTTCGCCTTGTCCAACGGCACTAGGATATCCCTCTGAAAACAACCACACTTTTACGGAAACAAATATAATTTCAAGGTTTTTGTATAATCAGAGGGAAACAAATTTACCGGATCCGGGCAATATCCACAATTGGGAATGACGGCGGCAATTATGAGCTGTCCGTCGACGAGGATGGGATTCCTGAGCAGCCTGTCGGTGTCATCGGCGCGTGCGTTCAGCCACGCATGCGACGTGAAGGTCTAAAAATACACGTTAATATGCTAAAGTTAAAGAGAAAATTGAAATTGAAAGACTGAAACTGGTGAAAGAGACTGAAACTCACCGGAATTCGGGTACCGGGAATAATCCATTTGCGGAGGGGGCCAATGCTCTGGTCGTGGACACTGGGAGCAGTGGATCCGGGAGTGACGATTCCGCCGGAGAGGGACTCGTTTCCAACCTGGAAATAAGATAAGAAAGGTCACAGACCCACGTAAGCAGGTTGATGGAAAACGACACATTTCCAGCCTCAGGCCGCTTTTGCCGTTTCTGAGTCTGAGGCCGCTTCTACCGCTTCTAGATAACCTCAGGCCGCTTTCGCCGCTTCTAGACAACCTCAGGCCGCTTTTACCGCTTCTAGACACCCTCAGGCCGCTTTTACCGCTTCTAGACAACCTCAGGCCGCATTTACCACTTTTAAACAGCCTTAGGCCGTTTTTACCGCTTGTGGACAGCCTCAGGCCGCTTTTACCGCTTCTAGACAACCTCAGGCCGCTTTTACCGCTTCTAGACAACCTCAGGCCGCTTCTACCGCTTTTAAACAGCCTCAGGCCGCTTTTACCGCTTCTGGACAGCCTCAGGCCGCTTTTACCGCTTCTTGACAACCTCAGGCCGCTTTTACCGCTTCTGGACAACCTCAGGCCGCTTTGACAGCTTCTGAACAACCTCAGGCCGCTTTCGCCGCTTCTAGACAACCTCAGGCCGCTTTTACCGCTTCTAGACAACCTCAGGTCGCTTTTACCGCTTCTAGACAACCTCAGGCCGCATTTACCACTTTTAAACAGCCTTAGGCCGTTTTTACCGCTTCTGGACAGCCTCAGGCCGCTTTTACCGCTTCTAGACAACCTCAGGCCGCTTTTACCGCTTCTAGACAACCTCAGGCCTAAACAGCCTCAGGCCGCTTTTACCGCTTCTGGACAGCCTCAGGCCGCTTTTACCGCTTCTAGACAACCTCAGGCCGCTTCTACCGCTTTTAAACAGCCTCAGGCCGCTTTTACCGCTTCTGGACAACCTCAGGCCGCTTTGACAGCTTCTGAACAACCTCAGGCCGCTTTTACCGCTTCTGGACAACCTTCGGCCGCTTTTACCGCTTCTGGACAACCTCAGGCCGCATTTACCGCTTCTAGACAACCTCAGGCCGCTTCTACCGCTTTTAAACAGCCTCAGGCCGCTTTTACCGCTTCTGGACAACCTCAGGCCGCTTTGACAGCTTCTGAACAACCTCAGGCCGCTTTTACCGCTTCTGGACAACCTTCGGCCGCTTTTACCGCTTCTGGACAACCTCAGGCCGCTTTTACCGCTTCTGGACAACCTTCGGCCGCTTTTACCGCTTCTGGACAACCTCAGGCCGCATTTACCGCTTCTAGACAACCTCAGGCCGCTTCTACCGCTTTTAAACAGCCTCAGGCCGCTTTTACCGCTTCTGGACAACCTCAGGCCGCTTTGACAGCTTCTGAACAACCTCAGGCCGCTTTTACCGCTTCTGGACAACCTTCGGCCGCTTTTACCGCTTCTGGACAACCTCAGGCCGCTTTTACCGCTTCTGGACAACCTCAGGCCGCTTTTACCGCTTCTAGACATCCTCAGGCCGCATTAAGCGCTTCTGGACAGCCTCAGGCCGGATTTACCACTTTTAAATAGCCTCAGGCAGCTTTTACCGATTCTGGACAACCTCAGGCCGCTTTTTTGGGAAGTCTGGTAACCTCAGGCCGCTCTCAAAGATCCGGGTTGGCCTGGATGGCAGACTTACTTGATGGGCTTCTGCTCCCGTAGAAACCTGGATCCGATGAGAGATGATCTCGTGGAGGAGAGATCTCGGCGTGGATACGTTGTGGAGAGCGGAGACTCGTTGAATTCCCTGAAGAAAGAGATTCATTTGAAGGGTTTAAAAATATTAAATAGTTTATACTGTAATTTTGTATAAATTGCATAAAAATACAAACCTCGTGACGCGAGAGACGGATTGAGCCAGGGCTCGGGGTCCTTGTGCTGGAAGAGCGGGGGTCGTCGATAGGGCGTCTCTCCTGAAAATTGAATAATTATGATTATAAATAACCGTTTTTCTTATTATTTATTAAATATTTTCCTACTTAAAGGTGGACATTTTATCGATTAGGCAAAAATAGGAAGACTTATCCCATGCAAGTGGCCTGAAACCGCCAAAAGCGGCTGAAAAAGGACGCTTTTATGGTCGGACCGCTTTATATGAATAGATATAGGTTCAGGCCGCTTTATGGCATCCTCAGGCCGCTTTTTGTAGCAATTGAGGCCAGTTTGTGCTTTTGTGAAGAAAAAAACTATGGAATTTTAAAGAAAAAGCAAGACTTACTTGGTCGGGGGGTCGGGGATTCACATTCGTCTTGTCCTGGGTGGACCTCAGCATAATAAGAACCTGAAACAAACGAATGTATAACCGAAAAGAAGTTGAATACATATTAAATAAATAAAATTGGAGAAAAACTTTAATTTCGAAAATAAAAATTTTTTGTTCCCGATTTCTAGTTTAAGCCTGGTCTTGCAGCGAATACTGAGCCACGCCCCTTTTTCTATGGAACTTTTATAGTTGTTTAGGATCACGGGTCGCCGGACTGGGCGCTTTCAATGCACACTGTGTTTAACGGGTACCCACACGGAAAATTTGGAAATGGTTGCGTTTTGGCTGCATGCACGTGTGTGCACACTTTTTTGCAACAAGCGCGCAGAGAAAAGTGTGCAAAACGCCTAAGCGCGAATTTTAAATTTATGAAAATCTGTGGTTTTATACTGTATCCGTGCGGGACCCAACGTTTTTGCTGGGAGACCTAACCCCAAATAGAACGAAAAATTTTCCGACTCTAGTTCTCGGTCAATTTTGCATCAATTTCACTTTTCAACGCATAGAAATATAGCTTAAAAGATGAATTTTCGGGCACAATTTTTCCAGCCCTCGCAAAAAACTGCCGTCCGAAATATGGAGTTTTATGCATTTTGCTTATTACTCAGTGAATATTGAGTATCCAAAAAATTGTGTCCGAAACTTCAATCGATTAGCCATCTATAGCAGTTGAATTCACAAAATAATATCTAAAATAGGCAAATCGCTAGAGTCGGAAAGTTCCAATTGATGCACGATGTTTAGCAGCCTCTCATTTTGGAAGCGCCCACGGACTCCATTCGGCGGCGACCCGTGGGATATAAAGAACAGTTGAATCAGTTCTAATACTTTAATTTTGGCATCTCTTCAGCTAACCGTCACAATTTAGGTTAAAAGCAGTCGCTTCAGCCACGACAGCGACGAAATGGAGGATCCGCTTTTGGCGGAAGAGGCAGACGCCCCGAAGAAGGAGATGTGGGCTCAGTTCCCTCAAGAAGTGGGTGATTTCGTTCAATTAACGATGGATTTTGTGTTTCTCTAGAGCTAAACGACACTATTTAGGTTAGAAATGGAGCCGATTCGCAAAGCGTCGAAGCGCCCGAAAGCGCTGATCCTCGCCCATCCTAATAAAAAACTACTTCATAAGGTAATATCTATCCAAATTGAAGGAAAATGCAGGGTACTTCTACCCTTCTTCCACTGCCTCTCTTTCCTTTCTCGATTCTTTCCATGTTTCAGATTGCCGATTGCCCGATTGGAGATCTCTTCGACGGCGAGAAGAGCGCCTGTGTCCCCGCCACCATCTGCGGAGTCGCCGGATCTCTGCGCTGCTCCTGGAACAACTGAAACTACATCGTCTGCGACAACGGCGTGGAATTCTCAATGAGCTGTCCCAGTGGTCTCATCTACGACAAGGAGGCCTCCACCTGCTCCTACCCCAAAGGAGTCATCGGCTGTGGCGGATCTCAAGGTAGCTGTTTCATGTCTTTATTCAAATATCAACTCTAGAATCTACAACCGAGGCAACTGTAACTCCCTACGTTCCTGTTACCGTAACCCCAACTGCGTATGTTCCCGTGGCCACCTCTTCTGCTGCGACTCCCTACGTTCCTGTCACTGCTACGCCCGCTGCCTCTTCTGGTACAGCGGCTTTCTTTGCTTAATATTCAATTGATTTTAGATATCTGCTTCACTAACGGATTGGTTGCTGTTGGAGACTGCTCTCTATGAGCCGTGATGGACACAAGACTCTCTCTCTCTCTCCTCCTCCTCTCTCTCGGAGATCTCTTCGAAGTTAGAGACGCAGAGGGAGTGCCAGAATCAGAAAGGCAGAGGCAGATGTCAGAGACCCAAAAGACACTGGATCCAAGGGTGATACGCAGACAGTCAGAGAAAGACAGTTAGAGATCAGGATCTTAGAGACGCAGAGATGACACCCATAGTGAGAATCAGAGAAGGAAACATCGGTCAGACCGTTAGAAACGCAGAGTCGGATAGAAATGCGTACCGTTAGAGACGCAGACCCTAGATGATTAGAGAGGCAGAGTAAACAGACAGGGAGTGAGAGAGAGTAATGTTTTGTTGGACGGTTAGAGACGCAGAGATAGATAGAGAGAGAGTTGGAGAGACGCAGACGAACGACGAAGAGGGTCCCAGACGATGAGTTCTGCGACTCTGACCTCTGATTGCAGACGCCAGACAGCGAGAGGGAGGCGGGTAGATTCGTAGTAGGCTAATTTTGATATGATCTCCAATGGTCACTTTCATTTCTTATCGAATTCAAGGAAAAAAAAACAAAAAGTGGGTCAAGCGGCCTTTGGTTACCAAAACGCGGCTTTTAGTTGTAAAAAGCAGGTCAAACGGCCTTTGTTTGCCAATAAGCGGCTTTTAGTTGTAAAAAGCAGGTCAAGCGGCCTTTGTTTGCCAAAAAGCGGCTTTTATTGTTGAAAAAAGCAGGTCCAGCGGCCCATGGTTGCCAAAAATCGGCTTTTATTATTGAGAAAAAGCGGCTTTTTTTTCGAAAAAAAAAGCGGGTCCAGCGGCCTATGGTTGACAAAAAGCGGCTTTTATTTTTTTTATAGCAGATCAAGCGGACTTTGGTTATAAAAAAGCGGCTTTTATTATTGAGAAAAAGCAGGTAAAGCGGCCTATGGTTGCCAAAAAGCGGCTTTTAGTTGCAAAAGGCAGATCAAGCGGCCTTTGGTTACCAAAAAAGCGGCTTTTAATTCACAAAAAACACGTCAAGCGGCCGTTGGTTACCAAAATGCGGCTTGTAAAAAAAGCGGGTCCAGCGGCCTATGGTTGCCAAAAAAGCGGCTTTTAGCTGCAAACACTTTTTTGTCAAATTATAATTGACTAAAATACTAACTAAAACCAATTTTAAACCACACCAAGAGGAACACAAACTTGAAAAATCAGTTTATAAAGAAACTTCTTCTGCTGCCGCATTGTACGATCAGAAGAAGTTGTCCAATTCAGCCGAATCAGAGTGGAGAAAATGAAAAAGAAGGAGCTGATGAAGATAATCCCACCAGAAATACAACTCGGTGTTCCCAGAAAATCAAAAGTGTCTGGGCTATAGGCAAGGAAATTGGGGATTTTGAGAAGGTCTTCGTTGGAACAGGCGTCAGGCGTAGTTCTGAAGGGAAATAGGGTAAAAGAGAGAGAGAGATAGTTCGCAATGAAAAGCCGCTTTTCGGCAATCAAAGGCCGCTTACAAGAATTGAATGTTTTTATTCAATGTTTTTATTCGACTCTACATTTCCTCTTATTCCCGGTGATTGTTCGAGAAGAAATGTCAGATTATCGACGAATGGCTCGAAATCTGCCGTTTCCTCGTACAAAAGTCGCGGGGGTTGCCCTATTTCTCCATGTTTCTCTTAAATGCGATTCCAAATTCAAGTCTGAGAGAGAAATTTGCGCTTTTTAGTAAAATTTTAGTATTTCCATGAATTAACAGAATCTAAGCAGCTGTGCCTATGGCATGTCGGAGGGACGAAGAATCCTATCTTTCATAATTCCTACTGTTTCAGATTTATCTCCGCCTCTTCTCCCCGCGCACCTTCACAAGAGAAGCATTTTTTTATCCCTTCTCCCCTCCCAGTCCTCTTTGTTCATGCTCCTCTCAGTTTCCATCTGTTGCTCAATTTCTGTCATTTTCAGCTCATCGCCCAATGGTTCAGATTTGGCAACATAAGCCACTTTGCCAACCCTTTCTGGACCCTCCTCAGCCAATTTGAGCTTATTTTCGCCCTATCTGTTCATGTTGTGCCGGTTACCGTATCCGTGTCGTCAACCGTCTGAAAAACAGAAGCCTAAGCCAGTCGCCTTTGGATCCGTATCTGCGTCACCAACCCTTCTCATAGAAGGCAGAAGCAACTCAGTCAATCAACCATCCTCTGTCCCTCTTTTAGCCCTGGTATCTGTCCGTGGCTTCTTCTTCTTCGTTGAGGCAACCTTACCTTTTGAGTACTGTATTCCACATCAATGTAGTGAACAACACGGACAGTGAGGAAGAAGGCATCACTTTATAGCTTCGTAAGAAAACAGAAGGCAGGCAGTCCTCTTTAGAAGACATAATGGTCACTTTTTTCGAAACCCATAGTAGTAGCTATTGTAGTCGCCGGCCACTACAATTCACTCCATCCTATCTCTCTCTTTCTCTCTCTCTCTCTCTCTCTCTCTCTCTCTCTCTTCCTCTCTCTCTCTCTCTCTCTCTCTCTCTCTCTCTCTCTCTCTCTCTCTCTCTCTCTCTCTCTCTCTCTCTCTCTCTCTCTCTCTCTCTCTCTCTCTCTCTCTCTCTCTCTCTCTCTCTCTCTCTCTCTCTCTCTCTCTCTCTCTCTCTCTCTCTCTTACTCTCTCTCTCTTACTCTCTCTCTCTCTCTCTCTCTCTCTCTCTCTCTCTCTCTCTCTCTCTCTCTCTCTCTCTCTCTCTCTCTCTCTCTCTCTCTCTCTCTCTCTATCTCTCTCTCTCTCTCTCTCTCTCTCTCTCTCTCTCTCTCTCTCTCTCTCTTACTCTCCTCTCTCTCTCCCTCTCTCTCTCTTACTCTCTCTCTCTCTTACTCTCTTTCTCTCTCTCTCTCTCTCTCTCTCTCTCTCTCTGATGAGTCTGGAGACGGCTAATTAGATAGGCCATGGCTTAATGAAACCGTTTCGCCGCTAACAAAAAGAATTCTACCCGTGCCGATGCGAAGACCACAGCGGACCGCCGAAAGAATGAAAATTCGGTGGACATGGCTGCAGCTCAGAGGATCAGGAAATGCATGCAGGAAATATAGTTTAAAAAGCCGAGAAAAACAATTTTAAAAATCGCACTTTCAAAATTGCGTCGCGTAGAAAATGTCAGGCGCCTTAGGTAACCAGAAACAGCAGAAAGCGGCCTGAGGTTGCCAGAAAAAGCAGAAAGCGGCCGTAGGTCACCTGAAAAAGCTGTAAGCGGCCTGCGGTTGCCAGAAAAAGCGGAAAGCGGCCTGAGGTCACTATGGTCAATAAAATCCGCCAAAAGCGGCTTCATCTAGATTTCCATTGATTAACTTTGTCTTTCAGAAGGAGTGCCCCGTCGTGGGCTGCTGCGAAAGATTCGCCTCGGAGGAAGACCTGGCGAGCCACATGGAGAGCAGCCCCAAGCCGCTCGTCTGCGGCCGTTGTTTCACCCAGTGGCCGAGTGGAGCGTCTCTCCGTCGCCACTATAGGAGCCACACCGGCGAGAAGCCCTTCCACTGCGGCAGCTGTCCCTTCCGCACGGCTCAATCCGGCGATCTCACGATCCACCTGCGCACCCACACGGGCGAGAAGCCCTTCGGATGCACCTATTGTGGCAAGCACTTCTCCTCGAGTAGCTGTCGGAGGCAGCACGTCAACGCCGCGCACAAGAAGCTCAAGAAACACACCTGCTCCTACTGCCCCTTCAAAACCGCCAATTCCGGCTATCTGAGGAAGCACACGGCCTTCCAGCACTGAGATGTCTTCCCGAAATTCTCCCACTTTGCCAGGTTGTCCCCACTTTGCCACATTTTATATGATAATAAATCATCGTTTTGTGAAAGTAATAAATTATCATTTTATGAAATATGTTTTCTTCAATTCAATTCAATTGTTCCCATTTCCCATCTTTGCTGGTTCTGCCTTTTCCTCCTAGGTGATGGGAAAAATGGAACTTTTGGTTTTTAGCATACCAAGGGGCCTAATTAGGCCCTATTAGTGCCAGCCGGTTGGCTTGAAGAAGCAAGTCCTAAAGGACCTAAAACTGTCAGAAGTCGAGTTTCGTTTTATTAGAAACAGCCCAAGACTGATTTTGGAGATTCGGATTGCAGAGCTTGTCGCCGTATGCAAATTTGACCCATTTCAATCGATTTTATCGTCGAAACCACTCGTCAAAGGACTAAAAATTGGGTTCCAAGTCTTTAAGTTGGTCCCGTGACTAACGAAATAGTCCTTTAACCGCAATCTGTGTTTTCAGTGGAAATAATCGATTTTCGGTGTATTATTCCTGTTTTTGGTAATTAAAAGCCGCTTTTTTGGCAACCAAAGGCCGGTTGAACATGTGTGATGGCCTGTGGTCAATTTTAATAGATTTTATCGTCCATCCAACTCGTTAAAGGACTAAAAATTGGCTGAAAGCCGTCTAGTGGTCCCACAGCGATCCCGACAGTCTTTTAACCAGAATCCGTGGAAATAATTGATTTATGATGTATTTACTCCTTTTAAATCATCCAAACAAGTTCCCCGTTTTTTAAGCGTCATTTTATTAATTTAGAACGTCGCCATAGTCAAAATAGCTTCATTTACAGCAGTAATTTCAATGTTTGCTCCCCAAAGGAGGGGGTTCTGGAGGTAAAAAAGTGGCAATTTCAATTGATTGCTTGTCCAAACCACTCGTTAAAGGACTAAAAGGCTTCTAGTTGGTCCCGCAGCGAACCAGACAGTTTTCGCAGTGAAATTGATCGATTTTCGGTGTATTTATCCCTAATAAGCCACTTTTTGACAATTAAAACAACCGCTTTTGGGCATATCCTAGAGTGGGTACATCTGGAGCATTTGGTTTTCAGCTCAACAAGGGCCCTAATTAGGCCTTTTTAGTGCCAGTCGGTTGGCGTCATTTAAACTGTCATTTCGGATTTTGATTAGAAATAGCATTTGAACGGTTTTTTTTCAAACCGAAAACTGTAATTTTTCATTTAAATAAATTTACAACAATATTACAAAACAACGAGATTTATTCAGAAAATGAGATCAAAACAACGGTAACAACTCGTAGACATCAACAATCTTAACAACATACAGTAACCATGCGACTATTCAAACTTCAGTCCAGGAGGGGGAGAAACCTTCTTCTTGGTGATGCCTTCCATGCTGAAATTATCTCATTTGTCTAGAATCCCTCTATCTCTCCTCTCTCTCTATCTCTCCTCTCTCTCTCTCTCTCTCTCTCTCGTCCTCTCTCTCTCTCTTTCTCTCCTCTCTCTTTCTCTTTCTCTGTTTCTCTCTCTTCTTTCTCTCTCTGTCGATCTCTGCTATTTTATTTTTGAAATTTCTGCTTTTTAACGAAGGGAGCGTTATCGTTATTTGTGTCGTTTTGTGGCATACCAGTTGGCATAAGAAGAAAGCCCTTGCCCAAAAATAACAATTCCATTAGAACGAGAAAAAAAACAATGAAGATAAAATCTGATTGCAGGATGAGCGTGAGTGACCCTAGTGGGCGGAAATGTCCAATTTGGAAGATAAAAAGTCGATAAACATGAATTTTTTTTATTCCTTGACTTTCTTTTTTTGACAGGCTGACAGGCCATTTATTACCAAAAAATCACTTTAAGCGACCTGCGGTTGCCAAAAAGCCGTAAGCTGTCAGTAAATTTCGAAAAATTCCTCAGTTCTAGGCTTCTTAAGCCTTTTTCTCCTCTCTAATTAGATCAATTTCAGCGTGTCTGATCATCATAGAGGACGAGCACGTGGCTATGACGACGATTTCTGAAGACGTTGGTTTATTCAGAAACTGTTGCTAATGATGTTTTCAGTCTTCTGAGGCATCCCGGCACACGGAATTCGACGAGATGGGCCATGAGGCCAATTCCGCCATAGACCGCATGTAAGTGTCTGGAGAGGCCACGGGTGCACAGGTGGGATTTTCTTCTATTTAGCTAATTAAATCGAGGTCTTCAGGTTAACGGAGGGAACGACGCCACTGACGACTCCTTCTACTTCTTCCATCCTCCCGAAGGACAAGACGAGGTCTACGACGAGAACGAGTCTCTTCCGGCATATGAAGAGCAGGGACAAGAGCCACAGGTAAATTTCTTATTTTCCATAAAAACCTTTTTTTTAAGTTAATAAAAATTCTCTAAAAACTGATTAACACAATTGAAATGGAGGTGTATTCATTTTTAACTAACTGAAAGTCTTAATTTGAAAGTTTAAGCTAAACATGGACTCCTCACTGAAGAAAATTTTACATTCCATTTCTTAAAAAAGAAATGTACATTTTACAGGTGGTGTTTAAGCTGATATTAGCATTCCCATTTGTGTATTTCACCCCCAAAAGTTGATTTTTAGTGTCATCTTATGTTATACCTTGGGATATTTTGGATGAATAAGCCTTTAGTATATAAATTGATCAACGTATTGAAGTCTTGTGCCATCTATGATCTTCCTCCACCATTTGTCATCACTACTGTCTTCTTTTAATTGATATGTAGTCCTACTTTCTTTGCTTCTTGTACTAGATTATCAATCATTTCCTGTGCCATCTTGGGTGATTTTGCAATTAGGGCTATATCATCCGCGTAGCATAGATGTGTTAGATTTGTTCCGTTAATATTCATTCCTTTATTTTCCCATTCTAACCTTTTCATAACCATCTCTAGAACTGTGTTAAAAAGGACGGGCGAGAGAGGGCAGCCTTGACGAACTCTTTTTTCCACTTCAATTTCAACTTCATTGTCTCCCACTTTGATCTTAGTTCTTCCATAATTGTAAATGTATTTTAGGATGTTGATATATTGTTCATTTATTCCTTGACTTTCTAGACTTTCCCAAACTGCGTCGTGTTCTATGCTGTCATAGGCTTTGGCGAAATCAATGAAAACAATGTATGCCTGCATATTATGGGAATAGCACTTGTCGATAATCTGTTTTAAAGCCAGAATACGATCATTAGTTGAGTAGTTTTTGCGAAATCCGGCTTGTACGTTAGATTGATTTTCCTCCAGTTTTCTTTCAATTCTTATGTGGATAATACAAATAAGTAGTTTGAGTAAAGTTGAGGAAACTGCAATTGGACGAAAATTTCCCAGTTGATGAGGGTCTCCTTTTTTAAAAATAAGAGAAATAACCGAGTTGCACATTTTTTGGGGGAGTATTCCAGTTCGGAGACATTCATTAAGTATTGAGCGGATTCTTTCTTTTGTTTCTTCGTTACCTTTCAGTATCATTTCAGTGCATATTCTATCGGGTCCTGGGGCTACGTTTCTTTTCAAATTCCGAAGATCCATTTGAATTCATCAATTGTAATATTGGGAACATAAGTTGGTCTATTGGGACGTATTCTATTTGCGTTGTTCGATTTAAAAAGATCATTGTAGTATTGTTGTATTTCATTCAACAGTTCCATGTTATCTTTGGTAAACGTACCACCGTTATTCTTTATTGTAGTTGTCAAATTTGTCCGAGTTGTTTGTTCAATCTTTTGCCGTTTGTTGGTTAGAATATATTTTTTTATATAGGCCAATGTGGTGCTTGTCTAGATCTTCTGAGATTCGGTACCTTAGAAGTTTGCTAGTTTGTGCCAACTAGATTTTTCCAATTATATCTTGTCGGTGTAGAAGTTGTCTTCTCTCATAGAAAAGTTGTCTTGTTTGGTTGCTTATTCGAGGTTCTTTCGGTACCCAATTGGTCGCTTCTTCTATACATTCCTTCATTGTATTTGCTGTCGCTTCATATAGTTGTAAATTGTTCAAATTTTGCGGTTGATTCTTTTGGTCTAAGTTTTCCTTGTAGATGGTCCAGTTCACTTCTTTTACGCACGATTTCTTCCCCACCGACATCCTTTCCATTCAACATCCAAGATACACCTGACAAGTCGGTGATCAAATCCAAAATCTAAGTTGTTCACAACATCCACCGACTTGAAAAAAAAATGGCTCGGCTTATTCATCCAAAATATCCCAAGGTATAACATAAGATGACACTAAAAATCAACTTTTGGGGGTGAAATATACAAATGGGAATGCTAATATCAGCTTAAACACCACCTGTAAAATGTACATTTCTTTTTTAAGAAATGGAATGTAAAATTTTCTTCAGTGAGGAGTCCATGTTTAGCTTAAACTTTCAAATTAAGACTTTCAGTTAGTTAAAAATGAATACACCTCCATTTCAATTGTGTTAATCAGTTTTTAGAGAATTTTTATTAACTTAAAAAAAAGGTTTTTATGGAAAATAAGAAATTTACCTGTGGCTCTTGTCCCTGCTCTTCATATGCCGGAAGAGACTCGTTCTCGTCGTAGACCTCGTCTTGTCCTTCGGGAGGATGGAAGAAGTAGAAGGAGTCGTCAGTGGCGTCGTTCCCTCCGTTAACCTGAAGACCTCGATTTAATTAGCTAAATAGAAGAAAATCCCACCTGTGCACCCGTGGCCTCTCCAGACACTTACATGCGGTCTATGGCGGAATTGGCCTCATGGCCCATCTCGTCGAATTCCGTGTGCCGGGATGCCTCAGAAGACTGAAAACATCATTAGCAACAGTTTCTGAATAAACCAACGTCTTCAGAAATCGTCGTCATAGCCACGTGCTCGTCCTCTATGATGATCAGACACGCTGAAATTGATCTAATTAGAGAGGAGAAAAAGGCTTAAGAAGCCTAGAACTGAGGAATTTTTCGAAATTTACTGACAGCTTACGGCTTTTTGGCAACCGCAGGTCGCTTAAAGTGATTTTTTGGTAATAAATGGCCTGTCAGCCTGTCAGCCCTTCTCATGTTTCATCGGCCGCCAACGAATGTGGGTGGCGCCAACTCGGTCAGAGTTAATCATGGCATCCTGAGCATCGGCACATCACTTTCCCTACCACTTCATCTTTCCCTCTTACAATAAATATCTGTTGCATAACATTGTTCATATGATCACGAACTGAGTTTAAGTTATTAGGACTTCCGGCCTCCTACCGACTCGTAGAAGTTCATAGGGACAAGCCATAAAGTCATAAGTCCGACATGGAGGTCCCTTGATTCGAACAACCGTCGCGTATACTTTTAAATTCTTTTCATTATTATCTAATTAACCTAACTATTTGCCCAGGCCAACGTCGTGTTGAGCCGGCCCGAGTATTTAAAAAAAATAATTCTACAACCCTCTTATTCTACTCATCTCCTAAAATGTTTACAGTCCAAATATCCTACCTTCTCCACTGCCTTTCTAACCCAAGGGCCAATAGTGTAAAGTGCGAAAAGCTTTGGACCCCAGTAGCCGTCTACCTTTCTAAACAAAGGGTCAATAGTGTAAAGATGGCATCCCCACTGCTTTTGGCGGGGATCTCGAAATGGGAATTTCATGGCTCGCTCCTCTCTGGATGAAGTGCGCACACTAAAAGAGAACACGGAGAACAAATTGATATGGGCCCAAAATCTCAGTTTGATTACTATCTACTCCAATCTCTCCCAGTTGTCCATAATTTTAACCCGGAGGAGGATAACAATGGTACCATATAAATACTAAATAAAATCAGCTGTAGCAAATCCTATTAAAATATTTCATTGGGAATTTGGCTAGCCACCTTTTGCAATATTATTTTTCGCAGGACTCGGGAGTAGGACCCCATATATCT
The DNA here is from genome assembly GCA_022343465.1 of Oscheius sp. G VE-2021. Taxonomy (NCBI): domain Eukaryota; kingdom Metazoa; phylum Nematoda; class Chromadorea; order Rhabditida; family Rhabditidae; genus Oscheius; species Oscheius sp. G VE-2021. The sequence continues at coordinate 1,114,002 of JAJQXH010000013.1, forward strand.
TATTTTTTTTAAACAATACAATACAATTTATTCCGGATCACGGCTGGATCGGAGAGATCTTGAGCGGATGGTTTTGCTCTAGCCGGCGGGTCCCAGTGCTTTTTGTGTAGGCAGACGTTGAGCGAAGGCGCTTCTGTTGTCCAGTCTCACAGCCACAAGAAGTAGTGTCGATGACGGTCCCTCCTTGACGAGGTTCTGGGACCGGATTCAGCTTGTCAGCGGAGCGAATGAAGAGCCGACCGCTCGGTAGTGAAGACTTAGCGTGAATATCTTATTGCTTAAAACGCAAAAAAGAGACACAATGAAAACATTTTTCTTAATAATTTTCAACTTTCTTTAAAAAAACTGTTGATCACACCATCTTTACCCAATCTATTTCCAATTTTCCGCTCTGCCAGGAAAAATAACATCCGCCAATCTCTCTCACCATATAAGCAACACAACCCTTAAAATATAAATATTAAAAAAAAGTACAAAAGATCGCTCAGTCCATTAATTCTTCTAATAATAGAAACAGTCCTTACGATTGCAATTGATACCGCAAGCTTTTGCAATATGATCCGTAAACCATACTGTCAAAACCAACTAGAGATCATTTTTGCAGCAATTTTTAGCATGGAAGTGTTTATAAGTATCATTTACCAAGCCCCACGGCAAATAAAACCCGCTCATGGATTACTCGTTGCCCAACTAAACACCTCCGAACGTGTCAGTTCAAACCTTCCACTTACCACTTTCGTTTCTTAACATGTCGGACCGCCAAGAATCGCAAAAGATTGCCCTCCAACATCAAAAGGATAAACTTCGCAATGAATTCGCTTCCCGAATCTCCGCCCTCGAAAACTTTATCTCTTTTGTCTATGACCAAACAAAACGCCTTGACAAAAAGATACAGCAGTTGGAGGAGCACATAGATCACATCAAAAATCAACATTTTGAACACTATCAAAACTGTCTGAATGACGATCCGGACTATTACTTTGATCCTAACGAGCTTTTCGACGATGATGAAGCGCAATACTGGTCAGACGAACAAGATGGTTACGATTACGACAACGACAACGATTACTATGATACTGACTACAAGTGCAGCGACCCATTTGGTCAGTGCTACTATGATGGTACCGACTGACTTCTAAAAAAACCAAAAAAAAACCCTCATATTTTCCCTTCACATAAAATGCAACTTTTTTAAAAAAAATCCCTTAAAAACAATCATTTAAAAAAACAGCAACACAATTCAGTATCCCAACACCTCTTAACCAAACGCAAATATTTACCAAAACCCCCTTACCAGAACAAATCCTTCCAAAGCACCAAAACGCCGCGCCCAGGAGTCTTTAGCCGTGTTTCAGACTACTCGCAGGAGCTCGTCTACTTTCCAGCCGAAAACGAGGGATGTCAGCCTGTCAGCCCTTCTCATGTTTCATCGGCCGCCAACGAATGTGGGTGGCGCCAACTCGGTCAGAGTTAATCATGGCATCCTGAGCATCGGCACATCACTTTCCATACCACTTCATCTTTCCCTCTTACAATAAATATCTGTTGCATAACATTGTTCATATGATCACGAACTGAGTTTAAGTTATTAGGACTTCCGGCCCCCTACCGACTCGTAGAAGTTCACAGGGACAAGCCATAAAGTCATAAGTCCGACAGGCCGCTTTTGGTAACCAAATGCCGCTTTACCTGACTTTAGGCAAATAAAAGTCGCTTTTGGCAACCAAAGGCCGCTTTACCTGGTTTTAGGCAAATAAAAGCCGCTTTTGGTAACCATAGGCCGCTTTACCTGGTTTTAGGGAAATAAAAGCCGCTTTTGGCAACCATAGGCCGCTTTACCTGGTTTTAGGCAAATAAAATCCGCTTTTTGCAACCACACGCCGCTTTACCTGGGTTTAACCAAATAAAAGCCGTTTTTGGCAACCATAGGCCGCTTTACCTGGTTGTAGGCAAATAAAAGCCGCTTTTTGGAAACTATTGTCTGCTCCAACTCAAATTTCTTCTTCGAGGTTGAACCCCCGGGACTTTCTTTTTGGCACGTCCACATGTCCAGATACGATCAGGATGCCCAGGCGGGCCTAGTTCAATTTGTCTGGCAGAATCTTTGGTGTGGCTCACTGATACTTCTGATATAAATAAAGAACAATGGAAAAAGACACGAAAGTGGAGAAACTACAGCGTAAAGAAAGAAAATCAAATAAAATGCCTTTATTATGCAACCGTATACCGCTTATATCTCAAAAAACAATAAAAACTACAATAACCTATCTCAACTGAACCTCATATCTCATAAAAATCATATAAAAATCTCAACAACATGCGAGTAACTGGGGAACCCTAGATTTTATTTTTGTTAGTCTTTCTCGCCAATGGCGGCGCAGAGTCGATGCCCAGGGGCACGTCAGATTTCAGATGTTGCAGTCCCACCGTTCGCCCTTGTGCCCGTCCGTCATATGATCGGCGCGGCCTCTGTGGTGAGCACCTTCGAGCACCCGTTCTGGGGGCAACCCCACTGCGCAGGTTTCGTCTGAAAAATACCAATTTAGACTCGACACTATTTCATCTTTTCAGCTTTTTCATAAAGAAAGAGACGCGAAAGGGAACAGGTGAGGTGAGTTTTTGACACTACTAAAGGACGATGTTTGGCAATAAAAGGCCGCTTTTTGGCAATAAAAAGCCGCTTTTTAGCTCAACCAAAGGCCGCTTTTTTATAAGAGAAGCCTTCTGCTGGACCTTGCCGGCTTGAAACTAACAATTTTGAAGATAAAAATGTTCAAAAGTGTAAAAGTTTAAAAAAAGTTAAACAGTATTTGAGTAGGGTTCTCAAATAACGGGCCGCTTTTCGGCAGCGGTTGGCTGCGTTTTTATTAATTAAAATCCGCATCGTGAATTAGAAGCCGAAGGATTTTTAAGCCTATTTTTTATAAGCAGAACATTTTAAAAAATTAAATGTAAATTTTTAAAAGAAAAAACAAAAATTTAAAATCCGGTGCAATTTAATTTATATAAAAATAAAATTTAAAGTTAAAGTTAAAAACATGGGTGCAATTAAGACGCGGTCTCTGTAATATTGGAGCAGAATCTTAATACTTGGGACACGGAAAAAGTCAAACTTTTAGAATTGGCTGAAAACTTGTGTGTGACATCCCTAAGACCCAAAAATGTTATTCTGAAACTTTTGGCAAATTTGACAAGGAAGGTAACGCGCTGAGTTCATTAGCAAAGTTATGCGAAAATGGTTGTAGAAACAGGAAAACATAGTTAGAAGTTTACCGTAACTAAAAAGTTTTTCGCAAAATACGAAAAACTTCGAAAAAGGGCTGTTTTTTGAAGTTTTTTGCCAAAAACGTTGTTTGTTGTAGGGAAATCAAATTTGCACTTATTGACATTGTTTCTTAGAATGCAATTTGCAATCGTTTTGTATATATAACTTTGTGTTTTGGTCAAGTTTGAAAAACTACCGTATTTTACTTTCAGCTACCGTAACCCGGCGCCCAATAGTGACATTCCCAATTCTCCCAAGACAGTTTTCGATTTTTAGACAAAATTTAAAGGTCATAAATTACCGTTAAGTTGAGGTAGTCGATGTTGGCGACACTGGGCGACTGCACGGCTGGCATCGCAGGAGGGCGTGGCTGAAAATAACCCTATGTAAATAAAACGCTTTTTTTTCGCTATTTTTGCGGATTTAGATAAGTTCTACATAAAAAAATTTTTAAACAATTTCTGTTGCAAAATCAGGTGCTTGTCATCGGCCGCTTTTTGGCAACCATAGGTCGCTTTTTGGCAACCAAATTCGCTTTTTGGCAAATACGACCGCTTTTTTGGTAATCAAAAGCCGCTTTCTGGCGACGATAGACCGTTTTTGCCAGCCAAAGGCCGCACAGTTCTAGCCCCTTCCACCCATCTTTGTCGAAAATGTAAACAACGAACTTACCAGAGAGGACAACCAAACGAAGAATTGATCTAGCGATTCATCTAATCGCTGTAAAGAATCGTCTAAGGGCGGCGGTGCTTCCGAGGCAGCTTCTTCAGAATGGCGAAGTTGGGCGTTCTTAAATACTCGAATTAGAGGACGTTTGATTTGTGCGACGGCACAAATTTCAAAATGCTGGCTAGCCAGCTGGCCGAACCCTGCCGGTCTTTTGGGGTTTGAATGCATAGTTTTGGAGATGTCTGGATAACCGGCATTTTTAGAACGCGATCGATTTTTCCGAAGCTCCGAGGTTTTGTCAAAAAGCACACGCTTTGTGGCAAATAAAGACCGCTTTTTGGCAATCAAAATTTCTTTTTCCAATTTCTTCTACAAGAAAATCCCCGTTTCAGTGCTTTGAAAAATAGGAGGTCACATTTTCCTAAAGTTTAAGATTGAAGAAAAATGTTTCGCCATTTCAGGGATTTTGAGCATTCGTGCCAGTCAGGGTTCGGAAAGAATGTGCCGCCTTTCCAAAACAAAAACATACTTTCGGCCCGGCTCGCCTTTGCCAAAAAGCGGCATTTGGTGGGCAAAAAATCGATAAGTGAAAATAATGAGCGAAAATGGCGCTAAAAAGGGGCCTACGGGTGCCATCTGCGTTAAAAAGCGGCCTGAGGCTGCCATCTGCGTCAAGCTGAATTGACAACAAGCCTTGAAGATCTTAAAAATACGGCTAAATCGTGAAATGTTTGCCAAAAAGGCAATGAACAGAGGCAGTTCGCCGGATCGTTCAGTTAAAAATTTTTTTGTTTTTTTAAAGCGCAGTTTTCTGAAAGTTTCTATGATAATACCTGATCGAAAGGCCTGTGCCTTCTCTTCCACGTCCGTGTGAACTATCCGGTCGTGTTCTTCTTCTGCTTCTTGTGTTGTTTCTTCTTCTGCTTGCCGCGTCCGCTCCCGTCGTCGTTGGCAGCCAGCTGAACAAAACGATTACCAAACGTTTCCGACGGTCCTTTAATTATTGAGTAAAAAATACAATTACAACGTTTGCTGTAAAATGGGTGCATTAGGTCGAAAACCAATCGTTAATTAAAAATCAATTCTCGCTTCGATTTCAATTACCTGATTGGAGGAGGAGGTTCCGTTGTTCATCCGGATGTTGGCCCTCTTGTGGATTAGGTGGCGCCGAGCCTGAAAATGAATAATTAGAAAAAAACAGTGGCGTTTTTTCTTACAAAATTACTGTAATTACAGTAAAAATTTAAATAAAATCTGATCTGGATGGCCATTAAAAACTACCTTGTTGTAGAGCTACTTGCAATTTTGAAATTAATTGCACTGTTTTAAATTTTTCTGAAATTCCGTTTTTATGGACTCAAAATATTGATCAGCACGGCCTCTAAATTCAGAATCCTGAGCCTGAAAACTAAAACTGCTAAATTTTCAGTAATTTCAGCGGTTTTGGCCTTCTTTTTTTAAATTTCCAGCTTCTGTCCGGTAAATGGGTATAAATTTCATTAAAAACAATATCGATTTTTCGCTCCGGGTTACGGTAACTGATAATTTTCTCCTCAGAAAGTTATCGAAATTTTACAGATAAATAAGTCAAATTGGGGAGATTCCTCGTTTTCCGCGTAAAATGTACCGTTACAAAGCCTTAATTCAAAATTCGGGCAGATTTCCCTGAAAAATCTAAGTTTTACCTCACTTTTTAATTAATCAAATTCCGGTGCCGGGTGGTAAGTACTGATATTTCAACGGAATTTTAAAGAATTAGAGCAGATTTTGGATGAAATACCCCGAATGAAAGAGAAAACTCGAAAAAGGCCAAATGGAAGACCTCCGTTTTTCGCAAAAACAGTTCAATTTCCCACTTTCTAGGGTTTTAGGAAATAAAAATTGCATACCTTGAACAGAGTGGAGATGGTCTTGTAATTCCCTCTCATTGACTAAAAATAGCCGTCAGAACCGTGAACGGGAAGAGATGGAGAGGTATTCAATGGAAAGGTACCAAAGTCAGAGAAAAGACAACTTTGAACTCGATTTAATAACAACAAAAACAAGAATATAATTAGAAACAAATCGATAAAAAAGAACAGCGTCTCTAACCCTCTGCCTGTCTCTGCGACTCTCCCTCCCAGAGCCACTAATCAAACGACTCTCAAAGTTTATTCTGCAAGTTAATAAATAATCTCGAAATAAAGTTACCGGCCGGGCGGACACTAACAAAAACCAACAAACTAGGGTAATCTCAGGAACAATGTGCTACGCCGTATTCATTTGAAGTGAAAATAAGAGGGCTTGGAATCAGCAGTCGACAACGGGGATTCCCAGCTTTTCGAGGGCCATCTTCAGCAGAGTGAAGATGATGGTCGGGTTGGGGAAGTCGTTGTCGACCATGGTGAAGAGGATGTGGTTGTCGTGGATGTCCTGGATCACATCGCGGGAGGGCGAGTTGACCGAGTAGATGTCGCGCCTGGAAGAAGGGAGATTAGTCTCTCTCTCTCCCTCTCTTTCTCTCTCTCCCTCTCTCTGGGATCATAAACCAACCTCAGGCCGCTTCCGCTTTTTTCTGCAACCTCAGGCCGCTTTCCGCTTTTTTCTGGCAACATCAGGCCACTTTCTGATTTTTCTTGTGACCTCAGGCCGCTTTCCGCTTTTCCATGCCAACCTCAGGCAGCTTTCCGCTTTTCTGGCAACCTCAGGCCGCTTTTTTCTAGAGACCTCAGGCCGCTTTCTGCTTTTTTGGCGACCTCGGGCCGCTTTCCGCTTTTTCTGGCCACCCAAGGCAGCTTTCTTATTTTCTGGTGACCTCAGGCCGCTTTCCGCTTTTTCATGGCAACCTCAGGCCGCTTTCTGCTTTTCTGGCAACCTCAGGCCGCTTTTTTCTAGAGACCTCAGGCCGCTTTCTGCTTTTTTGGCGACCTCGGGCTGCTTTCCGCTTTTTCTGGCCACCCAAGGCATCTTTCTTATTTTCTGGTGACCTCAGGCCGCTTTCCGCTTTTTCATGGCAACCTCAGGCCGCTTTCTGCTTTTTTTCTGGTGACCTCAGGGAGCTTTTCTGTCCGCCGATTCCATTGTCCCTGCATCTCTAACCTCAAATTAGCTTTTCTCTGTGTCTCTACCCTCTCACTAGCTATCTTTTTCTCTGCGTCTCTACCCTCGAACTAGCTCTCTTTTCTCTGATTCTCTCTCTAGTTCTCGCTGTCTTCTGCGTGTCTCTCTCTCTTCTCTTTCTCTCACCAGTTATGGAGCCACAGATGGTATGCCTCCTGTTGCCAGGTGTGGAAGGCCAGTGGATCGACGACCGTCGGCTGTGCGATCTCCTTTCCCGGAAAGACTCCCCAAGTGACGGCAATCGGGGTGGTCGGCTCTCCATTCATTCGCTCATAAGAGTTCTGAAAATCATTCTTTTCTCTTCTAAAATATCTGGCAAGCTCAGGCCGCTTTCCGCTTTATTGGGAACCTCAGGCCGCTTTCTCTTCAGAGGGACGGACCGATGCATTGATGCAGTGGTAGTTGATCCTCGGCTCGTAGTCCTCGTCGATGATGTTGATCAAGGCCTCCGACATCTCGCGCGTGCAGAAGAACTCCAAATAGGCTCGCTGGAAGATGTAGCCGTGGGCGTTGCCCCAGCCCACGGCGCCGTCTTTCGAAACGGCGCAGTTCACATTCGGCTGGCTGTTCACCGTCAGAATGCTCTGAAAATGGGGAAAGTGATTGGAATTTTGAGGAAATGAGGAAATTTTGAGGGGGGGGGGGGGCCATAAAGTGAAGGAATTCATTGAAATATTGAGAAAATCTGGAAATTTTGAGGGAAAATGGGAAAAACAAACGTTTTCGATGCACCAGAGGAGCTGTTGGTTGATAAGGTTGGTCTCGGCGGCAGTACCGGCGTGGTCCTCGCTCCAGGGGAGGCAGGTGACCTGGAAATGGAGGGATTAGAGAGAGAGAGAGAGAGAGAGAGAGAGAGAGAGACCGAGAGAAAGAAAACGAGAGATAGGAAATAAAAGTTATAGCGGTTCATAAGAATTTTAGCGGTCCATAAAAAGTTTTAAAATCTTTTTTAGACATTTTTTCTCTCTTTATTTCGAATAATGTGAAAACATCATGGAAATTATTTTATATAAAAATTATATACCTTTAAACATTGATATTAATAATAAAAAAACACAAATTTAAAAAAGTACTAAAATTTTAAAAATTTTAGACATTTCCCCCACATTATTTCGAGCAATGGGTATGATAATGTGAACCTTGTTAGAATGTTTAAAAAAATAATTTTTATTTAAAAAGTAAAATTTTGTTGAAAAACATTGTTTAATAAAACATTCACAGAATTTAAAAAATACTTTTACAAAAAAACATATTTTACTCATTGTTGCGAATAATGAGAAAAATCATGGACACCTTAAAACTAAAAAAAAAGTTAAATTTAAACTTTTAAAAAGTGAAAATTTGTATTTAAAAAACAGTATTTTAATTAAAGGGAATATATGCTTTGAACATTGATCTAAATTTAAAAAAAACATAAGATTTTTATACTTTTATTTTCAATACTAAAATATATCATTCACGCTAAGTCTTCACTACCGAGCGGTCGGCTCTTCCTTCGCTCCGCCGACTAGCTGAATCCGGTCCCAGAACCTCGTCAAGGAAGGACCGTCATCGACACTACCCCTGTTGCTGTGAGGAATCGACTACAGAAGCGTCTTCGCTCAACGTCTGCCTACACAAGAAGCACTGGGATCCGCCGGCTCGAGCAACCCCATCCGCTCAAGATCTCTCCGATCCAGCCGTGATTCGGAAATAAATTGTAATTGTAATTGTAATCGTAAAATATTAAAAATTTAATTTTAATTTTTTAATTAATTTTTAGGCATTTTTAAAAAGTGTCATCATTATTTCGAATTATAGGAGTAATAGGAATGTTTAAAAAAATTAAATTGAATATAAAAAATTGTTAGACACTTTTTATTTTTCTCATTATTTCGAAAAATGGGAACCTGTTATAGATTGTTATTTATGAATAAAAAAACTATTTTAAAGTATTTTAAATAGTGTTACAAATAAACAATATATAATTTTTTTTAAAGTTTTTCATGGACCGCTGTTTTAAAACAACACAGAAAACAACCATAAGCGGCTTGACCTGTTTTCGGCTTTCAAAAGCCGCTTTTAGGTAACCATAGGCCGTTTGGACCAGGGGGAAGAGAGAGAGAGAGAGAGAGAGAGAGAGAGAGAGAAAGAGAGAGCTCCCACCTGGTATCCAAGAGCATTCGTCTCCCCAGTGATGAAGCATCTGAATACTTGCCTGACGTCTTCGAAGCACTGGACATGTCCGAACATTTCCAGAAGCCTCGGCTTGTCCTGAATTCCCTAAAAAACCCAAAATCTCGGTCAATTCTTCCATCAATCGCCCACAATCAGATTGAAGAGGTAGTGGCTGTCCAAATCGGCAAAGCAGGGGGAGGAACTCTTTCCCCAGCGGCCATTCGGGTACATCTCCCAGTCGGTGGTACGGCAGATGTAGCTGCGCGGGCGGAAGCTCCAGTAGATCGGACGGACGTCCTCGCGACAGCGCAGAGGATGGTTGATTCCGTGGGGGTCCCAGGGCAGCGGACGGGTGGCCGGACGCTTCTGCCACAGGTTCAGCGCCTTCAGGATGTCACTGAAAAGAAAGGGTTAAACTTTTTCAACAAAAAAAAATTCCCGGCTGATTTTTTTATTTGTTTTGCATTTTGCCGTTTGGTTAAAAATAGGAAAATTGAAAAATGGGCTTTTTCATTAAATTTTTTTAAATTTCACATTAAAATCCGAAAATTATTGAAATTTTGTAATTAGTCTGCATTCGTGCTCCAATACAAATGCTTTTTTGGCAACCTCAGGCCGCTTTCCGCTTTTTTCTGGCAACCTCAGGTCGCTTTCTTTTTCTGGTGACCTCAGGCCGCTTTCCGCTTTTTTCTGGCAACCTCAGGCCGCTTTCCGCTTTTTTCTGGCAACCTCAGGCCGCTTCCCGCTTTTTTCTGGTTACCTCAGGCCGCTTTCCGCTTTTTTCTGGCAACCTCAGGCCGCTTTCCGCTTTTTTCTGGCAACCTCAGGCCGCTTCCCGCTTTTTTCTGGTTACCTCAGGCCGCTTTCCGCTTTTTTCTGGCAACCTCAGGCCGCTTTCTGTTTTTTGGTGACCTCAGGCCGCTTTCCGCTTTTTCTGGTGACCTCAGGCCGCTTTCCGCTTTTTCTGGCAACCTCAGGCCGCTTTCCGCTTTTTCTGGCAACCTCAGGCCGCTTTCTTCGTTTTTTGGTGATCTCTGGCCGCTTTCCGTTTTTTTGGCAACCTTAGGCCGCTTTCTGCGGTTTGTCTCTGCGTCTCTAAATCTCTGCTGTGTCTGCGTATCTAACCAAGTCATGTGAAATTGCCTCTGCTTCTCTAACCATATACGCCTGGTTCTGCGTCTCTAACAATCTCTACATCTAGTGTTCTCTGCGTCTCAAACCCTCTTCCTCTCTCTGCGTCTCTAACCATCTTCCCCTCTCTGCGTCTCTAACCATCTTCCTGTCTCTGCGTCTCTACCTCTTCCCATCACTTTCCCCATCATCTCTACTTCTGCCCACTTATCAGTGATGTGTAGTTTTCTCTCTCCCCCCCCCAATCTGCAGCCATTGATTGCTTCTTGATATTCTGATTGCCTGTTTGGGGGCACTCTTTGTTTTTGCTTATCTCCCTTATCTTTACAACACAGAAGTGCTTTGCCACATTCTTCCTTTTCTGGAAAATGGCGCGTCTTATCCAGAGATAAGAGGAGGAACGACGGTTGGAGACTTCGGCCGATGTTATCTGGGTTTTAATGTCGCAAGAAGCTAATTTTCGAAAAGAAAAGGGGCCCGTAAACAGAATAAAAACATGAAAATGTAAAAAAAAATTTTTATTATATCGTATTTTTGTAAGTTAAAAATTTTTTTCGACACTTTCACTTTCAAAAAACAAATTAACAAAATCTTTAAAAAAATATATTAAAAGTTTCATGTTTATTATATTAAATATTTGCATTGTTTTGGTTGGTTTTTTTTTAATTTTCGACATTTTCACTTTCAAAAAAACCAAATTAACAAAAAAATATATTTTTAAAAAAAATTTAAAAAAATTAAAAGTTATATTTTTATTATATGAAATATTATATTAAACATTGTTTTGGTTGGTTTTTTTTTAAATTTTCGAGATAGAGAGAAAAGAGAAAATCTACTGAAAGTGTCGAAAATTTAAAAAAAAAACATTACAAATATTTAAAAAAAACTAAAAATGCAATTTAAAAAAAGTATAATTTAGAGAAATTAAATATAATAAAAAAATTATTTAATTTTTTTAAAAATTTTCAACTTTTTTATGGATCGCTATAATTTTTATTTATAGAGCCTAGAATACATGCCGTAAAGTCAACCAGATCTGCTTGAAATACCCCATTTTGGGCGCATCAGATGCAAATTTAGGTAAGAATCAGGGCTTACCGAATGGGCCCCTCTCTGTTCATGGTGTACATGTGGACGGCCGGAGCGTATCCGTTCTTCAGAAGCCGCTTGCACATCTTAATCGTCTCCTTCTTTCCGTACTCTTGCACCAGGTCGTCGTCGTGCTTGATCGGCTCCAGGTCTTCGAGGATTCTCTCAGGGATCTCCAGCTGAGAGATCATCGCCATCTTCTTGGCCATCGCGTAGCCCTGAAATTGAAGAATTTCTCTCTCTCTCTCTCTCTCTCTGGGTTTCTCTTTATGTCTGCCTCTCTCACCCTTCCTAGGAAGAGGGTTAGAGACGCAGAGACAGGAAGATGGTTAGAGACGCAGAGACAGGAAGATGGTTAGAGACGCAGAGACAGGAAGAGGGTTAGAGACGCAGAGACAGGAAGAGGGTTAGAGACGCAGAGACAGGAAGATGGTTAAAGACGCAGAGACAGGAAGAGGGTTAGAGAGGCAGAGAGAGGAAGAGGGTTAGAGACGCAGATTCAGGAAGATGGCTAGAGACGCAGAGAGAGGAAGAGGGTTAGAGACGCAGATTCAGGAAGAGGGTTAAAGGCAGCTTTTTGCCTATCGATGACAAAAGGCCAGAGACCCAGTCTCTCTCTCCAAACCAACCATAATGGGCATTATTCCGGGAATGATGGGCACTTTGATTCCGATGGCGCGACAGTCATCCACGAATTTCTCGTAGACGTCGCATTCGAAGAAGAGCTGGGTGATGATAAAGTGAGCCCCGGCGTCGACCTTGGCCTTCAGGTACTTGATGTCATCTTTATAACTGGGAGCATCTGGGTGACCCGTGGGGTAGCCTGAAATTGGGAAATTAAGAAAATTGAGAATAGTGTCCATTTCTCTGCGTATCTAGCCATCTTCCTGAATCTGCGTCTCTAACCCTCTTCCTCTCTCTGCGTCTCTAACCCTCTTCCTGTCTCTGCGTCTCTAGCCATCTTCCTGAATCTGCGTCTCTAACCCTCTTCCTCTCTCTGCCTCTCTAACCCTCTTCCTGTCTCTGCGTCTCTAACCTCCCTCTCTCTGCGTCTCTAACCCTCTTCCTCTCTCTGCGTCTCTAACCCTCTTCCTGTCTCTGCGTCTCTAACCCTCTTCCTCTCTCTGCGTCTCTAACCTCTTCCTGTCTCTGCGTCTCTAACCTCTTCCTGTCTCTGCGTTTCTAACCCTCTTCCTGTCTCTGCGTCTCTAGCCATCTTCCTGAATCTGCGTCTCTAACCCTCTTCCTCTCTCTGCCTCTCTAACCCTCTTCCTGTCTCTGTGTCTCTAACCTCCCTCTCTCTGCGTCTCTAACCCTCTTCCTCTCTCTGCGTCTCTAGCCATCTTCCTGTCTCTGCGTCTCTAACCCTCTTCCTCTCTCTGCGTCTCTAACCTCTTCCTGTCTCTGCGTCTCTAACCCTCTTCCTGTTTCTAACCATCTTCCTCTCTCTGCGTCTCTAACCCTCTTCCTGTCTCTGCGTCTCTAATTCTCTTCCTGGCTCTTCGATCTCTCTCTCTCTCTCTCTCTCTCTCTCTCTCCCTCCCTCTCTCTCATTCCGCTCGTTCTCTGTGCCCGTCCCCTTCCAAAAAGTGAAACCACCCCACTATCTCCCCCGCCGGTGTGCCAGCGACCGCACACGGCTGTTCGCAGAATTCTTATCGCTCTTTTGACCGGTGGCGCCACCAACGGGTGAACAGAGTACGGTGCAACGGGGACACCGCTAGTTCTTTTCCGATTTCTCTCTCGCTTTTTGTGATGGCGAGAGAATTCTTTTGGAGCGCTGGAAACAGAAAAGAGAGAAAAGAACTGACCGGCGCAGCAAACGGTGAACCAGTCGCCAAACTCCTCGCGGATCCAGCTGATCATGTCAGAGGCGTGGTACTCGTACTCGGTGGCATCGCTCTGAAAAATAATTTTTTTTTAATTTTTTTTTAAATGGAAAAAAATGGTTTAAAAAAAAAGTGAAAATTGGCAAAAATTTGGGTTAAAAAGGCCTTCAAATGTTCTTTTTTTTTTCAGATGTTTCCAGCGTTCCCACGGGGCGGGCTGGATGAAAATTTGGCCTGTCCGTCAACCCAAAATGGTCCCATAAATTACCACCAAAACGACCAAGGTTCGATCCCGGTCGGTGCACATTTTCGTTAAACTTTAATTGACTAATATGATAACTAGAAGCATTTTTGAGACATTTTAAATATTTTCAAACATTTAAAAAGGACATTTAAATTTTTTTCACCGGTTTTTTTTTCGGTTGCACCCATTTTTTACCTTTTCTCTAGCAACCTCAGGCCGCTTTCCGCTTTTTCTGGCAACCTCAGGCCGCTTTCCGCTTTTTCTGGTGACCTCAGGCTGCTTCCGCTTTTTCTGACAACCACAGGCCGCTTTCCGCTTTTTCTGGCAACCTCAGGCAGCTTTCCGCTTTTTCTAGGAACTTCAGGCCGCTTTCCGCCTTTTCCGGCGACCTCAGGCCTCTTTCCGCTTTTTTGCGAGCTCAGGCCGCTTTCCGCTTTTTCTGGCAAACTCAGGCCGCTTCCGCTTTTTCTGACAACCTCATGCCGCTTTTTCTTGTGACCTCAGAGCCCGACATTCCCGTCTTTCCTTGGAAACGGCTAAAAACAACCCAAATCCATAAACGATGTCACATGAACGGTCTCTCCCTGTGTTTTCTCTCACGTGGCCGGCATGTGCCTGTTTTGTGGCGATTTGTCCCCCGATTTGCACACACCGCCGGGCGGAACACGGGGGAGACAGCCGGTTATCTCGCGAGAGATTCGCCTGGCTTTTTTCTCTCTCTCTCTCTCGCTTGGGGAGAGATCTTTGATCAAAGCGAGGGGAAGCGGAAGGTCGATTCTATCAGCGAACGGTTTTTCATCTTCTGGTTGCAGACAGTGTACTAATCGCTTCCTACAGAAAGCGGCCTGAGGTCGCCATTAAAAAGCGGAAAGCGGCCTGAGGTTGCCATAAAAAGCGGAAAGCGGCCTGAGGTCGCTGGAAAAAGAAGGCGGCTCAAGTAGGATTTTATCATTTGAAAATTCCAATATTTCTTAAGCGAAGAGATAAAATCCCCCAACTGCAAATTGACTAATACACATCACACCATCAGGCTTGTTTTTTTTATGAATACATTAGATACGTGGCGGCGTGTTGAAATTGTCTAGTCGCCGAAAGGCCGGCAATTTGGCTGTTTTTTCAATATTTGAATGGGCTACTAGGCTTAAAGTCTCATTTAAAAAAAACTTTTAGGGGTGCTATATGCACATGCAAAAGCGAGTCTAACATGGTAAAAACAAAAGCCCCGCAGGAGGTCGAACTTCAAAGAAGAAGCAGAGGTTCAACCGGTCTTTATTTCCAAAAAGCGGCTTTAATTGATAAAAGGCTGTCCAAGCGGCCTTTTGTTCTCCAGCGGCCATCGATAGCCAAACAGCGGCTCAAGAGGCCTTTGGTTGCCATAAAACAGTCCAAGCGGCCTTTTGTTAACAACACGCGGTCCAAGCGGCCTTTGTTTGTCAAAAAGCTGTCCAAGCGGCCTTTGCTTACTAAAAAGCGGCCCAAGCGGCCTTTGGTTGACAACAAATCGGTCCGAGCGGCCTTTGGTTGACTAAAAGCGGTCCAAGCGGCCCTTGGTTACCAAAAAAAAACAGTCCAAACTGCTTTTGGTTACGAAAACGCGGTCTGGTCGAAGCGGCCTTTGGTTGCCAAAAGTTGTCCAAGCGGCTTTTTTGTTGCCATCAAGCGGCCTTTGGTTGCCAACAAGCGGCCCAAGCGGCCTTTGGTAACCAAAATATGGTCAGGTCAATGCGACCTTTGGTTGAAAAAAAAGCGGCTTTTAATTGCCAAAACGCAGGTAATTTGCATATAGCACCACCTCGTCTGCCCAGACTGTTATTTTTCTATTGTCTACAAAAAAAGTCACCATAAATTGATAAAGAGCGTATTCGAAGTGTACTTTGATCACGCAAAACGCCCTCTTCCATTGACCAAATCGTTTTTTTTGCACTTTTGTTATTTTGGGCCGTCTTATCATTCTTTGTTCTTTTTTGCTCAGTTGTAGTTGTAGCCAATGCTAATACGGGCTGATTTGACTTTTGGCGTCATGTCTGTACAATGTACGTGATTACGTACCAGCCCCCAAGTGAGGCTGAGCATTTTCACTCGCACGCAATCTCACGTACGCCGGGAGGAAGGTCTCCCCTGAGGGCGAGGATGCTTCTGATTCCGATCTGCTTGGCCTGCTTCAGATTGGCGATGGTCTCCTCTGAAAATATGCTCTTTAAATTCAAATTTCTACCGTATGCCAGCGTTTTACAGCCGACAATTGCCATTTTTGCAATAAATCACCAACCTTTGGTGTACTGGGCACAAGTCAAATGGAGCATGGTGTCGAGACGGCAATAGTTGAGGACTCCGGAGGCGATGGCGGAGGAGGAGGTGTCCTTTTCGAGGTTGGCTGAAAAAGGTCAATAATTGATAAATTGGGAAAAATACCGGGATCTCCAGCCATGTGCCATGTTACGTCGCAGAACAGAGGGCCTCCCTCGCGGTAGCGGTCCAATCTGAAAAAAAAATTAATTAGATTTTTTAAAATTGGA
>JAJQXH010000013.1:1135000-1142500 GCA_022343465.1 Oscheius sp. G VE-2021
TTTGCAAACTATCATTGGCGAGAAGAAAACGTGTCTTCGAAATAGTAGATTACCCCTTTGATAACAGAATGGTATTGTACTATTCATTACAATTGTACTAACAATAAGCAAAGTTTGCTTTCTGCAGACAATTTTTTGCACACACACACCGTCAATGGGTCAAAAATCAGGTTTGCATTCGACGAAGATGGCAGTCTTATCGCATTTTAGTTGTAATTCGTTTTGAAAAACAGGTCTGCGGCCAATAAAATTAACGATCGTGGGTGATAACCACACAAACAACCCACGTTACTGGGAAAATACCGTGCAAGATTACAATTTGGTCAACAGATAGGAAGAGAAAAACATGTTTTCGTCGATTTTGCTAGTTTTATTTTTGGAAACGAAAATGGGGAAAACTGAAAAGAATCTTTCTCTCCTTAATCTCTCTCTCTCTCTCTCTCTCTAAGTCTCTCTCTCTCTAAGTCTCTGTCTAAGTCTCTCTCTCTCTAAGTCTCTTTCTCTGAGTCTCTCTCTAAGTCTCTGTCTAAGTCTCTATCTATCTATCTCTCTCTTCTCTTCTCTCTCTCTCTCTTTCTCTCTGTCTCTAATCCTCTCTCTCTCTCTCTCTCTCTCTAACCTCTCTCATTCTAAGTCTCTCTCTAAGTATCTCTCTCTCTCTCTCTAAGTCTCAATCTCTCTCTCTCTCTGTCTCTAATCCTCTCTCTCTCTCTCTCTCTAAGTCTCTCTCTCTCTCTCTCTCTCTCTCTAAGTCTCTCTCTAACCTCTCTCATTCTAAGTCTCTCTCTAAGTATCTCTCTCTCTCTTTCTCTCTCTCTCTCTCTCTCTCTCTCTCTCTCTCTAAGTCTCAATCTCTCTCTCTCTGTCTCTAATCCTCTCTCTCTCTCTCTCTCTCTCTCTCTCTCTCTCTAAGTATCTCTCTCTCTCTCTCTCTCTCTCTCTCTCTCTCTCTCTAAGTCTCAATCTCTGTCTCTAATCCTCTCTCTCTAAGTTTCTCTCTAACCTCTCTCATTCTAAGTCTCTCTCTAAGTCTCTCTCTCTCTCTCTCTCTCTCTCTCTAAGTCTCAATCTCTCTCTCTCTGTCTCTAATTCTCTCTCTCTCTCTCTCTAAGTCTCTCTCTCTCTCTCTCTCTCTCTCTCTCTCTCTCTCTCTCTAAGTCTCTCTCTAACCTCTCTCATTCTAAGTCTCTCTCTAATTCTCTCTCTCTCTCTCTCTCTCTCTCTCTCTAAGTCTCTCTCTCTCTCTCTCTCTCTCTCTCTCTCTCTAAGTCTCTCTCTAACCTCTCTCATTCTAAGTCTCTCTCTAAGTATCTCTCTCTTTCTCTCTCTCTCTCTCTCTCTCTCTCTCTCTCTCTCTGTCTCTCTGTCTCTCTCTAAGTCTCAATCTCTGTCTCTAATCCTCTCTCTCTCTAAGTCTCTCTCTAACCTCTCTCATTCTAAGTCTCTCTCTAAGTATCTCTCTCTTTCTCTCTCTCTCTCTCTCTCTCTCTCTCTCTCTGTCTCTCTGTCTCTCTCTAAGTCTCAATCTCTGTCTCTAATCCTCTCTCTCTCTAAGTCTCTCTCTAACCTCTCTCATTCTAAGTCTCTTTCTAAGTCTCTCTCTCTCTCTCTCTCTCTCTCTCTCTCTCTTTCTCTCTTTCTCTCTTTCTCTCTCTCTGCATCTTTATTTATTATATGTAACCTTGAAAACTACACAATTGGCGATATTATCTTCCCTGCCCTCCATGGTGCACAAAGGGCATCAAAACATTCGGAAGAATGTCCGGGTTCGCTACTCCTGCTTCACAATCTGTCAACGAAATGGGGTTTTCAGATACATAAAAGATTCTATTTTCTTCACAAACAACGAAAAAGGCTTGGCCGAGGCTTCTGACAAAAAGAGGGCGTTTCTCAGGAAGGGATCCCTTGTAGAAGTAATTCAAGGGGTCGCAATTTTCAAGTAAAGAGGCAATTTTTGATGGTTCTTCAGCTTTATCAACAGAGTGAAGGGTCCACGACTTCAATGAAGGCGTTGAAATCCACAACTAATTGGAAAATTTAGATAGAAAAAGTAATTACCTCACCTTTAGGATCTGTTTCAAGGTGGGAACCGAGATATCTAGGGTGAGAGATACGGTAGAAACTTTTGAGGCAAGAAGGGATTCTTCGGAAACTGGGAAAATCAATTTAGACATCTGAAAAGTAAACTATAAAACTTTAATCAAAACATCATGGAAAGTAAGACAGATAGTAGAGAGAGAGAGAGAGAGAGAGAGAGAGAGAGAGAGAGAGAGAGAGGGAGAGAGAGAGAGAGAGGGAGGGAGATATAGATTTAGAGAGAGAGAAAATTAGAGAGAGACACAAATAGACAGAGAGAGATTTAGAGACAGAGAGAGATTTAGAGAGAGAAAGAAAAGAAAGAAAGAAAGAGACTAGAAATTCAAAGAAAGACACTTAGAGAGAGACAAGGAGAATTAAAGAGAGCCAGACTTAGACAGAGAGAAAATGAGAGAGTGAGAGATTTAGTGAGAGAGAAAATTAGAGAGATACACTTAGAGAGAGAGAGCGAGAGAGAGAGAGAGAGAGAGAGAGAGAGAGAGAGAGAGAGAGAGAGAGCAAAACAGAAAAATGCAAACAAACCTCTGCTTCAGTTTTATGATCAATAATTTCCTATGTGTTCTCATCATTTTGAATCTGAAAGTTTTTTTTAAAAAGTTTTTGACAAAAAATTTTACCGTAGTTTTCTCCATTTTGACGACGATTTTTGACGATTTTAGAGAGTGAAACGGAAGATTCCTTGTTTTAAATGGTGGCAATTGAAGTGATTCATTTGCAGGTTGGTGCAGAGTTTGTTGTAAACGCAGGACAGAAACTATTTCGTTAAGCTTGCCTGGAGAATCAGCTCGAACTGGCATAAAAAGGAGGGCTTAATTCAGAGAGAGAAAAAGTTAGAGAGTGGCACTTAATGTTAAAGAGAGAGAGAGACTTAAAGAGAGAAACTTAGAAAGAGATACACTTAGAGAGAGAGAGAGAGAGAGAGAGAGAGACTTAGAAATAGAGAGAAAGTTAGAAAGTTAGATATACTTCAGGCCGCTTTCCTACCGCAGATGCCACCCTCAGGCCGCTTTCTTACCGCAGAAGACCGCAGATGCCATTCTCAGGCTGCTTTCTCACCGCATAACGCCGCAGCTGCCATCTTCATCAGGCCGCTTTCTCTGTCAAAAATCAGGCCAAGCGGCCTTTGCTTGCCAAAAAGCGGCTTTAATTTCCAAAAAGCAGGTTAAGCGGCCTTTGGTTGCCAAAAGCGGCATTTAATATCTAAAAAAAGCAGGTCAAGCGGCCTTTGGTTGCAAAAAGCGGCTTTTAATTGTTAAAAAGCCGGTCAAGCGGCCTTTGATTGCAAAAAGCGGCTTTTAATTGTTAAAAAGCCGGTCAAGCGGCCTTTGGTTTCCAAAAGCGGCTTTCAATAAGCTTTAAAAATAAAAGTTACGGGTCCTTCAATTTCACATTTGACTGATATAAAAACATGGAACATCGATTTATATATAGAACAGATTCACACTTCAACAACAGATTCACAAACATATCCATAAAATGATGGGCAGAGGGAGGAAGGCTAGACGGGGTGCTTCTTCTTCTGATGCTTGTACAGGTCTCCCGAGTAGGCAGTTTTGTAGGCGCATTCGGCGCAGGAAAGCGGCTTCTCTCCCCTGTGAATGGCGGCCATGTGGGTCTTCAGAGATCCCAGCTGGGTGAATGACTGGCCACAGTCGGCCACAGCACACTTGTAGGGCTGGCGCCCGGTGTGCACACACATGTGGCTCTTCATATTGCCTGCGGTGGAGCAGCGACGGGGACAGAGATAACAGGGCAGCGGCTTCGTGTCCAAATGGGTGCGCCAGTGGACCTTCAGATGGGAGGACTGGGTGAACTTCTCGTCGCAATAGGGGCAGATGTGGGGCTTTTTACCGGAGTGGAGGAGAAGATGCGTCTTGAGACTGCTACGGTGGTTGAACTGGGCTCCGCAGGCGCCGCATAGATGAAGGGCCCCTCCAGTATGCGAAAGTTCATGACGCATCAATGAGTCTCGACGCGAAAACATCTTGTGGCAGTAGCCGCAAGGGAATGGCTTCAGCTTCAAGTGGGAGCCGGAATGGTGGCGACGAAGAGCAGAGGCCTTGGAGTAGGTCTTCTTGCATCGGCCGCAGGGGAGAGGCGTCGAGTGAAGGGCCATGTGGTGGGCCAACTCCTTGGGCGAAGAGGGCTTTTCGGCACAACCGGCCACGGGGCATCTGTCAGCGGTCTCATCCTAAAAAACCATTTTAGTTTCATTTGAATGCAAAGGTACCGAAGAGGTGTCCAAGGCCTCTCCCTCGTCTCCACTGGCACCCTTGGGCAGACGCTCCATGTCCTCGTCCTCTTCGTTGAAAGCCGCTCCATCGGAAATCTGGAAAACAAGATATTTTAGAGGAAAAAGGGGTCTATCCTGGATTTGCGGTCCTTAAAAATTATAGCGGTCCATTAAAAGTTGAAAATTTAAATTTTTTTGTAATGTTTCGGTTGGGTTTTTATCGAAAATTTAGCGGTCCTTAAAAATTATAGCGGTACTAAAAAAGTTAAAAATTAAAATTATTTTTATTATATTTACTTTTTTTGTAAGTTTTTGGTTGAAAAAAATTTTTTTCGAACCTTTTAGTTTCAAAAAAATATAATAATTTTTTTTTATTTTTAAAAATTGCTTTTTTATTATATTAAATATACCAACCAAAATATTACAAATATTTAATATAATAAAAAATAAAACTTTTAATTGAAATTTTTTTTTCAAAAATTATTTTTTTGTAAGTGTAACAAAATTTTATTGTGTTTTATTCTGTTTATTTTTTCACTCAAAAAATACTTTCAAAAAATATTTTTCGAAAATTACAAAAAACTAAACAAAACATTACAAAAATGAAATACAATAAAAAAATTGTTTTATATATTTTTAATTTTTTTAAAAATTTTAAACTTTTTAGGACCGCTATAATCGTATGGACCGCTATAATTTTTAAGGACCCCCAACCAGGATAGGGCCAAAAAGCTTCAAAATATCTTTCTAGTAAGCTCATTAAATCAAAATAAGGCTATTTTTACCCACCTCCGAGGATTCCTCCGTTCCAGCCTCAGAATTCCTCTCGTTCCGATCGGACGACTTGCTCCCGTCGCTGCTGTCCATGAGACTGCGGATGAACTTTTTCTTGTCCACCTTCTAAAACACACTTTTTAAGGTTTTAGGGGTAAAAAGTAGGATTCGGGGGAAAAGAGAGATTACCCACCGGGGGATCCACAGGGGCCTCCTCATCCTCGAAAGAATCGCACATGTTAGGAGTCTTCTGAAAACACCAAACTTCATAGAATCCAGTTAACTGAGGAATATCTCAACCCAGTTCACATACCTCCTTCGACTCCCCGTCTCCACCCTCAGAATCGGCCACAGCCACCGTCGCGTCCACGGCCGCGTCCTTCTTACAAAGCGGCATCTGAAAATACCCCATTCTAGAATGAACACCAGTTCCCATACCGTCCATTCTTCATCGCCGTCCGTACCCGAAGTAACCTCACTCTCCTCCGACGATTCTCCTACCTCCCTCTTCTCCTCCGGCTGCACGTGGCAGACCATTTATTACCCAGCAGTTATCTGAAAATTAAGGTTTAGAGCATTCCAGGACAACTCGGGCCTGCCCCTGGTCGTTCGAATGCGGGTATCGCGTTTTGGCAACCATAGGATAGGCCGCTTGAATTGTTTTTGGCAATTAATATCCGCTTTTTAGCAACCAAAGCCCGCTTGGCCTGCCTTTTGGAAATTAAAACCTACTGATTATTATAATTACAAAATATTTTTATTTCTATTTCACAATAAAAACTTGAGGGAAACAGTGAAAACAGAGCGGAAACGTTGCAATGGAGAAATAAGCGTTTAAATCATTTTTACGCACGATACTTTCTACTTTGTCGGTATTTTAAGAACCGAATGAATATTTTCAGATAAATGTTTAAGTTTTAAAAAATATAAAAATAACGGTAAAAAAAATTAAAAATATAATAGTTATACAGTTTTATTTGCGCGCAGTTTGAAACTAATCGGTGTTACTTTCGTGGTGGGACCCACAAAAATCAAAGATAGCAGAGACAGGTACAAATGGTGGATTTTCGTAGATTTGACTTGTTTAATGGATAGCCCATGCGATTCTAAGAATATTTTCCTTATTGTCATTTTTCACCAAAATCGAGCGGAAGGGAGTTTTCGAAGAATTTGTGATGCGGGCTGAGACAGGCCATTTCGAAGGTACATTTGACTAAAAGCCGCTAATTAGGGGTGATTAGTGACCTAATTACCCCTAATTAGCGGCTACTCAAATGAGTGCCCTGCTGACCAGCGCCCCGAAGTGTCTGCGCTCTCCATGCGAGAGAGTATGTGGATGAAACCCGTAAGCGATCGGCAACGCTGCTGGATGGGGTTATGTAAGCGATCTCAAAACAGCCCTTTGCGTGCAGCGGTGAAAATCGTCGTGACGGGCTATTTTCCCTACCAAGTTAAGTAAAATCGGGAGTGAGATCAGAAATGGTCTCGTGAGTGACCCCTTTTGTTTAAAAAAAAATTTAAATTTACTTTCTTTTGTTTCCTGTGTGAACTGAAAAAAGTGTGAGAAATGAGGAAAAAGGACTAGTTTTGGAAAAATCGGCAAAATTCGAAGAATGGCGGAGAAAAGTTCTGGTAGGCTTTCCGCTCTTGAGAAATGCATGTTCTTCGAAATGGAGTTGTTGGAAGTGGAATTCGGAGTGATGCGTCTCGATCCCTTCATCACAGGAAAATAGCTTAAAAAGTGGTGTTTTTGAAGGTTTGGAGGGTGAGATCAGTAAGGGAAAGTGAAGGTCCCCTTTTGTAATTTTTGTATTTAAAAAAAATTAAATTCACTTTCTTTTGTTTTCTGTGTGAATTGGAAAATCAATTATGCATTTTCAGCTTAAAGACCTCTACTGCTCCGGACAAACACCCGTAAAAGCCATTTTGACTTCAAAAATCCCAGATCTACAAATTCCAGACACCTATCTCTCTAAAACTGATTTGAAGAAAATCATAGAGGTACCAAATTAAAGTATTTTAAATTCAATTTTCAGAAATGGGCAAAAAATGGAAATGATTTGAAATCTTGGATGGTTTCTTGTAAGCAAAGACACTTCATGGAGTTGTTTCGGGAACTAAAGCCTCTTGCCTTCGATTACAAGGGCCCCCTTCCAGAAGACCGACCTTTGTTTTTCTCTGGAGAATTGAACACAGAAGACATGTTTCTGAATTTCACAATGTTGTGTGAAAACGGGAGTGTTGTGGAAGTCTGGAGGATAATAAAGATATATGTTGAAATGGAAATGGTTTTTTACTTCAAGTGGAAAAAAGGTGTATCTCAGTCTCTTTTATTATCATTTCTCTCTCTCTCTCTCTCTCTCTCTCTCTCTCTCCCTATTTTCTCTCTCTCTCTC
>JAJQXH010000013.1:1155000-1202500 GCA_022343465.1 Oscheius sp. G VE-2021
AGTGTCACACCCTCACTTGCTCACAGTGTCACACACTCACTTGCTCACAGTGTCACACACTTGCTCACACTGTCACTCATTTGTTCACACTGTCACCCCACTCACGTGCACTCTCTAATTCACCCTAAAACAA
Source organism: Oscheius sp. G VE-2021 (assembly GCA_022343465.1). Taxonomy (NCBI): domain Eukaryota; kingdom Metazoa; phylum Nematoda; class Chromadorea; order Rhabditida; family Rhabditidae; genus Oscheius; species Oscheius sp. G VE-2021. The sequence goes on from JAJQXH010000013.1 coordinate 1,155,134, forward strand.
CTCACATCAGCATTGGGGCAGTTGATATCGGGATTCATGTTCTGGATCATCCCACTGGCGTTGTACGAAGGCCAACCCACCTACAAATTTCCCTTTCAATTGATTTTCTTATCTCAAAATCTACCTTCATCACATAGAAATGGGTCCCGTGAAGATGAACCGGATGGGCATATCCTGTTCCAAAGCCTCCTCCAGTTCCCATATTGAAGATGGTCAATTGGACAATGTTGTTCAGTTTGTGCTCTTTGTAATAGAAGCAACTGCAGTTCTTGTCGTACTGTTTGGCTCCAATGGGGCACTTGGTAGGGTCACAAGGCTGAAATGGGTAACGATGTTAAAGGGGAAGGACCGCGTAATTTTTTTTTGATTTTCAACTAAAAGCTTAGATCTCATTTCCAGGAGTCCGAAAAATACCTATATTACCTATTTTGAATAAACATAAACCGATTTAGGAGCTCTTGAAATTTCGGGAAATTGTAATTTGAATTGCCGCCAACTCTGCGTCTCCCCATTTCCCACACTCTCTCGCCCACTCTAGCCGTATTTACGTGCGGCAAACGCGTAAAACTGCCGTGTAAACGCGCCCCTTTTGCAGCCCAAATCCTACAAAAGGGGTATGTTTCAGAATCGTTGAAACGACTCTATTCAAAGAAACAATTGTAAAAAAAAGACTTTGAAAAATCAATTTTATGAGGGCCTTCAAGGACCTCGTAAAATTGATTTTTCAAAGTATCTTTATTATAGTTTCATTGGGTAGATATCGTTTACACGATTCCGAAACATACCCCTTTTAAATGATTTAGACTGCAAAAGGGGCGCGTTACGCGTTTGTCACACGTTAACATGGCCAGAGTGGGCGAGAGAGTGTGGGAAATGGGGAGACGCAGAGTTGGCGCCAATTCAAATTACACTTTCCCGAAAATTCAAGCGCTCCTAAATCGATTCATTTTGATCCAAAATGGGTAAAAGAGGTAGTTTTCAGAATCCTGAGAATGAGATTTATGTTTTTGTCACAAAATCAGAAAAATTATTTTTACGCGGTTCTTCCCTTTTAAGGTGGAACTTTTGCTTACTTTGGAGATCTTGTCCATCCTGTCTGTGTTGTAATAGGGCATTCCAGATGGGTAGACGAACATGTATTGGTCGATATGGGAGTCGAAGTGCATGTTTATGAAGTGTTCCTGAAATGAAAAGATGTCTTTTTCTCTTACTCTCTCTCTCTCTCTCTCTCTCTCTCTCTCTCTCTCTCTCTCTCTCTCTCTCTGCTCTCTTACCTCATAACCCTGGTTAAACGGAGTATCCTGCAGAATCTCCCTGTCAATCTTCTCCGGACGAGGATTCTGCAGAGTATCATAAGAAACACAAGTAAAGTTGTAGTTTGATGGATAGTTCTCAAAGGGACAATTGAGTACGGTGCATCGCTTGGTGGGAGTGCATTCAGTTGGCAACAAGTTAGCTGAATTTAACTTCTTCGATGAGAAAAACTTTTCTTACGCATGGAGTTGTCTTCAGGCAGATTGGCAGCAGAGTATTCAAGGAATGCCATTCCATAGAAGGTGTCAATTACGGACCAGTCCCATTTGTAGTACTGGATGGTCTCGGCAATCATTCTGAAACAGTCTCTTTCTCTGTCTCTGTCTGTCTCTCTCTCTCTCCATCAAAATCGCTTTCTCTGTCTATACTCTCTCTCTATCTCTATCTCTCTCTCTCTCTCTCTCTCCATGTCTAAATCATAGTCTCTCTCTCTCTCTTACTCCGTCAAAATCGCTTTCTCTGCCTATACTCTCTCTCTCTCTATCTCTCTCCCTCTCTCCATGTCTAAATCATAGTCTCTCTCTCTCTCTCCATCAAAATCGCTTTCTCTGCCTATACTCTCTCTCTCTCTATCTCTCTCTCTCTCTCTGACTCACTCACGCTCTCTCTTTCCCTTTCTCTCTCTTTCTCTCTCTCTCTCTCTCCGTCAAAATCGCTTTCTCTGTCTATACTCTATCTATCTATGTATCTATATCTCTATCTTTATCTCTCTCTCTCTCTCTCTCTCTCTCTCTCTCTCTGTCCCTCTCTCTGTCTCTCTCCTCCCACCCAAACTTACTTGTAAGACCTCTTGGTAGGCCTATTCAGTCCATAAACCAGCACATCATATCTCTCTCCCGGGAAAATGATCAGCCTATCAATTGGCTTCGGGGCAACCTCTTCCCCATCAGCAGCCACCACAACCATCTGATGATCTTCAACATGAATCATCAACTGCTGGGCCACTCCACCATTCACAATTCGGAAGAGAACAGGTTCATCTGACAATATATCAAAGTTCACAGTACCCTCATTTTTCTCTTCAGAACAAACACTCAATCTCAAATGTTTTGGCTGCCACAAGCTGCGCACGTGTACCAACAAACTACTGTTGACACATTGCAGAGATGGCTTTGCGGGGGAGGATTACGGTAGTTTTAAAGGACTGTTCATAGAAAACGACTTACTAGGATTGATTCTGAATCTCTCCAGGGGAAGAGCCTGGGGTCTTGTCTGAACGTCGTCTTGGTTGTACCACCCCTTGTCGTTGAACAGAATAGCCGAGATTGGCACGGATCCTCCGACATTTCCTCCATCATTGGTCCTGGTGACCTGCCAGCACTTGTCATTGTCATCGAAGCCATACATCCACTTCATTGTGTGGTCGGCCATGTGGAGCCACCCTTCTTCGGCGGTTTTGGTGGCCCAGTCCTGGAAATTGAATTAACTACATTTAATCTCTTTATCTCTCTTTCTCTCTTTCTCTCTTTCTTGCCATCCTTAAAGAACTAACCTGAAGAATGACGGAATACTCCCTAGAAGGAATGACCCTGCCGTTGGGTCCCCCAGTTGGAACACTGTGATCGTTGGGATCGACAACGATGAATCCTGAACAGGGGGATTTAAAGGGGAATGACCTCGTAAAATTGATTTTTCAAAGTGTCTATACAATTATTTCATCAAATAGATATCGCTTCCACGATTCTGAAACATACCCCTTTTTATATTTTTGACTGCAAAAGGGGCGCGTTTACAAGGCCATTTTACGCGTTTGCCGCACGTAAACACGGCTAGAGTGGGCGAGAGAGTGTGGAAAATAGGGAGACGCAGAGTTGGCGGCAATTCAAATGACAATTTCCCCAAAATTTCAAGCGCTTCTAAATCGGTTCATTTGATCCAAAATGGGCAAAAGAGGTATTTTTCGGAAAAAAATCTAGTCTTTTATCGCAAAATCAGAAAAATTATTTTTACGCGGTCCTTCCCCTTTAAGGAGCGTGGAGAGATGGAAGTGAGGATGTGAGGATGTGAGTGTGAGAATGTATGGATGTGCAGATAAAAGGGTTGGTATGATTGTGTGAAAGTGTGAGGACATGAGGATGTGAGGATGTTAGGTTGTTAGGACGTTAGGGTTTGATAATGTGTGGATGTGAGAACGTGAGTATCTGTAAGCATTTGAGGCTGCGAGGATGTGAGATTGTTAGGTTGTTAGGATGTGGAATGTTAGGAAGTGAATTTTGATGATATGAGGTTTTGAGAGTGGAAGAGTGTGATAATGTAAGGATGTTGACATTTGACAATATGAGTATATGTACATTTAGGAAAGTGAGGTTGTTAGAATCTGAGGATGTGAGGGCGTGAGCGTGTGAGGATGTGAGGAGGTTATAGTGTGAGCGTGTAAAAATGTGAGGGTGAGTATGTGAGCATTTCAAGCTGAGAGGATGTGAGCTTTTTAGGATGTTAGGATGTGAGAATGTGAGGTTTAGTAGAACTGATGGTGTGAGGAAAGAAGTGAGAATGTGTTGATGAAGTGGTGAAAGTGTGTGGGTGTGATTGCGTAAAAATATAAGTGTGAGGATATGAGAATTTTGGAATAGAAGGATGGAAAAATGTGAGGGTGTGAAAAGATGAGCAAGGAAATGGTGACTGTGAGGATGTGAAAATGGGAGGATGAAAGGATGTGAGGATGTTAAAATGTGATGATAGGAGGATGTGAGGATGTGAAATTTGAGGATATGAAGTTTGAGAATGTGAGAATGTGAACTCATGAAGGATGTGAAGATGATGAAATAAGGAAGTGAGGCATTAGTGAGGCTGTGATTATGTGTTTATGCTAGAAAGTGAGGATGTGAGCGTGGGAAATTTGATACTGTGTGGATATGAGAACAGGAGCATGTAATGATGTAATGATGTGAGGTTGTGAGGATGTGAGATGGTGAGGACGTTAAAATCACTTACCTCCAATAAGTCCCTCTCCTCTATCCGTCTGCATATGTCCATGGTACCAATGAGTTCCTACAGTATCAGCAATGAATCGGTATTCATAACTGAAAAATCAGTTCCCAATTCATCAAATCCCCAAAAACCCACTAATTAGAGCTAGTAATAGGGCACTGTTGAACAAAAGCCACTCCATCAGTGTACCACATGTTTTTCTTATCCACCCCATGAACGTGGACAGTCAGTGAATCCATCAGAACGTTGTTCGTGACTTTCATCAGAACCTCAGCTCCCAGAGGAACTACAATTGGAAGACCGGGGCTGAAATTTTCACAGTTAAATGGCATTGAATTTTTGGATTACCTCACTCCGTTGATGGTAATCACTCGTTTGTGCTTTCCATCCAGGAGCAAGACTTGGTCCAGAAAACTGGCGTCCTGGGCGTTGCTTCCAGGATACATTGTGTAGTTTTTGAAGCAGTCAACTGTTTGGTCAGGGTCTCTCTTGGACCACATTCCCTGAAAAGAGTGAGTGAGTTAAAAGGGAAGGACCTCGTCAAATTGATTTTTCAAAGTATCTTTATTATAGTTACATTGAATAAATATAGTTTCCACCATTCCGAAACCTACCCCTTTTATATGAATTGGACTGCAAAAGGGGCGCGTTTACACGGCCATTATACGCGTTTGCCGCACGTAAACACGGCTAGAGTGGGCGAGAGAGTGTGAGAAATGGGGAGACGCAGAGTTGGCGGCAATTCAAATGACAATTTCCCGAAAATTCAAGCGCTCCTAAATCGGTTCATTTTGATCCAAAATGGGTAAATTTTTTTTCGAATTCCTGTGGATAAGATCTAGGCTTGGTCACAAAATCAGAAAAATTATTTTTACGCGGTCCTTTCCCTTTAAGTAGAGAGTGAGGAAGTGAGTGAGTGAGTGAGTGTGCTTGTGACTAAAATAACTTACCGATGAAGGGTAGTAATCAACGGGCATTCCATGAGGAGGGTTTGAGAAGCTCATCGTGAGCGTTCTCGAAACGTCCAAGTCAAATTCGTATACGTTTTCCTAAAAAAAGGAGTTTGAATTCAATTAACTGCTTAAATGGACCGTCAGGGATCTTTTGTGATTTTATCTCAAATTAAAGAGCTTGAAAAGTTATTTTAGAAAGTATATAACAGTTTTGGGTTTAATCGCCCGTTTTGGAGATCTTCATCTAAAATGCCATTTTTGGCCATTCCATGCCAGGCACCTGTGGAGAACCGGCATTTTGACGAACTACCCACACGGTGTTTACACATTCGTCCAATTTATAGGTTTATCGACTTTGTGGTTGTCACTTTCGAATTTTAAATATTCCCGCCTAAAAAGACGCAGAAAACTCTGCTTGTCTGACATTGGAGAGCTGCGAGTTTCACACCCGTACGAAATCGGCGGCCGCGGCAAGGGTAGCCCCGCCGCATGCACTAATTAGCACCATAGGCAAACACAAGTTGAAAAGACTTTGAAAGTCTAAGAAAAGAAAAAAAGTCGAAAAGAGGCCATTGGTTAACAAAAATCTTAAAGAGTCTGTTTTAACAATTTAAAAATGTTGTAAATTTAAAAATTTAGACGAAACTTACATTGTTGGGGGTGGCGACAGTGATGGGGTTGGCGTATCTTTGGTAGGCATTTGTCGCAGGAAGAAGAATCAGAAACAGTGTCGTGGTCACTGCAGGGAACCACCTCATTTTGTGTTGGATTTCTTGGTTTCTGAAAAAAGAAGTATAGAAAGAGAGAGGAGATGGAGAGAGAGACAGATAGAGAGAGAGAGAGAGAGAGAGAGCAAGACAGAGAGACAGAGAGAGAGAGAGAGAGAGAGAGAGATAGACAATTGGTGAAAGGGAAAAGGAGGGAAAGACGCAGAAAAGATGCCGCTTTTCCACTGGCACGACCAAGAACACTGGCACTTTTGGGTCCGGCAGCAAATAGATATACTCCTCGTCTAAGGTTCAGCAAACAGTCGTAATCCTTTCATGCTTAACAGCGATGGCAAATTGTTTTGACTGCTCAAGTGTGCAGTCGCTGCACTGTTTGCTTAGCGCAGGATCGGTTTTTCTATGAACTCCGGATTACGTTAGTCTTTATTACGAAACCAGGCGGAACTTCAGAAGATCACAGTTCACAATAGCATATTTTGAATGATTTAGGTGTAGAATTTGGATGCGCATACAAAACTTGACATTATATCACACAAAAAGGGGCGTGGCTTAAAGGGGAACGACTTCGTAAAATTGATTTTTCAAAGTCTCTTTACAGTTATTTCATCGAATAGGTATCGCTTCCACGATTCTTAAACATACTCCTTTTATATTATTTGGGCTGCAAAAGGGGCGCATTTACACGGCCATTATACGCGTTTGCCGCACGTAAACACGGCCAGAGTAGGCGAGAGAGTGTGGGAAATGGGGAGACGCAGAGTTTGCGGCAATTCAAATGGTAATTTCCCCAAATTTCAAGCGTTCCTAAATCGATTCGTTTTGATCCAAATTGGGTAAAAGAGGTATTTTTCGGAATCCTGGGAATGAGATCTAGGCTTTTATCGCAAAATCAGAAAAAATATTTTTACGCGGCCCTTCCCCTTTAATGCCATTATTTTCGCTTTTTTATGAATTGTTTAACTTTTTATGGGCCCCTTACGAAACCAAAGAAATAGCAAAAATTTTTAAAACTAAAAAGAAAGTGTTGTTTCAGCGGGGCACATGCCACAAAGCCTCGTTTCGAAACCAGAGATACCAAAGGGCCCCTCGAAAACTAGATGCTGCCCTATGTAAACAGTGATATGGCTGCACTACGTGCAGTCACGTGATGAGTCAGTCTCTTCAAATATCAAAGGATACCGGCTGTTTGCAGAAGATCTTAGACCAAAAACTATATTAGCTAACTATAGGAGGTTGAAGAAGAGGAGCGACGTCTTTGATTTCTCTGATTTGGTTTCAATTTTCATTTTTGAGGTGCTTAGTCAGTTCTTCCTTTTGCAAATTGTGACATTTTAGCTACTAGAAAAATTGCAAATTGTGGCCTTATTTCCAAATTGAGCACCAAAAACATTTCCAGGGGCCCTTTTCTGGTCCTGCAACGATTTTTTGTTGTTGCACATGATCCAGTAAACGGAAGGCCCAACCCCAAAAAGACTATTTTCAGCTGATCAGGTGCTGAAATTGATGCCCGAATCGTCAGCGGTTTTGCTTTTCCAAACATCTCCTTTCCGACATTGTTTTGGTCAGACTTTTGGGAATAGGACCTTTAGAAACAGTGTTTAAAAGGGCTTCAGAGAGCTTAAGAATTAGCTATAATAAAGTATAGAGCTACCTTAAAGGGGAAGGACCTCGTAAAATTGATTTTTAAAAGTCTCTTTACAGTTATTTCATCGAATAGATATCGTTTCCACGATTTTGAAACATACCCCTTTTATATGATTTGCACTGCAAAAGGGGCGCGTTTACTCGGCTTTACTTGGCCGATTTACGCGTTTGCCGCACGTAAACACGGCCAGAGTAGGCAAGAGAGTGTGGGAAATGGGGAGGCGCAGAGTTGGCGGCAATTCAAATGGTAATTTCCCCAAATTTCAAGCCCCCTGAATCTGTTCATTTTGATCCAAAATGGGTAAAAGAGGTATTTTTCGAAATTCTGAGAAAAAGGAAAGATTTTCCAATTTTTCGCAGTAACGGATTGTAGGGCCCTTGATCTAGCCATCAAGATCTACATTATTTAAACGTGTGTATGTGTGTGGGTGTGTGCATGTGTGTGTGTTACTATATGTGCCCCATTGACAGATTCTGGAATGCCGTCACGTATCCGGACGTGCTGTGTGCAAATACGAGGGCAGACAAGCTGTATCATCTAGCCGAAAGCACACACAAGGGTTATATTTGAGGAGGGGGTACGTGAGAAAGTGAAGATTTATTGAACAAACGAGGCAGACGTGTAAAAACAGGAGGGACAGTGTTGCTTACACATTCACTCACTCACACGCACACACTCACTCACTCACTCGCTCACTTACTCACACACTATCACTCTCTCTCTCTCTCTCTCTCTCTATCAATCTCTATCACTCACTCACTCACTCACTCACACACATACGCTGTAGGAAAGAAAGAAAATATGGAATTGTCGCCTGAAAGTAGTGTGCAGCCGTTTTCCGACACCCAGTGCTGCACAAAGGAATCTTCCCCGATAAGTATGCCATAAAAGGGAATCGTAAAGCCAGAAATCACACGAAAGTGAACGCCTTTGACGTGTGTGCAGGATGGCGCAGCCCCTGCGCCAGCTGGCTCATCAGATAAGGCAGGCATAAAGCGACTGCCACGTCATTTCGATGACAAAAGGCCATCTTCAAACTGTCAAAGTTCAGTCCTAGAATGATTTCGTTATCTGCTTGGGAGAAGAAGCAAGGGTTTTTGGGGTAAATGTAGTTACTAAAATTCGCTTCTGGTGTTTCCAAAATTAAAAGGTGTGGGCGGACTACAGTAAGCCAGGAGATACAGTAACTGAGAAGGTACAGTAACTGAGAAGGTACAGTAACCTAGAAGGTACAGTAACCCACAGGGAACAGTAACAAAGAAAATACAGTAACTTAGAAGGTACAGTAACCCGGGAAGTACAACAACCCAGGAGGTACAGTAACCCCGAAGTTACAGTAACATAGAAGGTAGAGTAACCCAGAAGTTACAGTAACATAGAAGGCACAGTAATCCCGAAGGTACAGTAACCCAGAAGGTACAGCAATTCAGGGGGTACAGTAACCCAGAAGGTACAGTAACCCAATAGATACAGTAACTCAGAAGGTACAGTAAACCAGAAAGTACAGTAATCCAATAGATACAGTAACCCAGGAGGTACAGTAACCCAATAGATACAATAACATAGGAGATACAGTAACCCAAGAGATGCAGTAACCCAGGAGGTACAATAATCAAGGAGGTATAGTAACCCAGAAGGTACAGTTACCCAGGAGATACAGTAATCCAAGGGACACAGTAACCCGGAAGGCACAGTAGTCCCGAAGGTACAGTAACCCAGAAGGTACAGCAATTCAGGAGGTACAGTAATCCAGAAGGTACAGTAACATAAAAGGTACAGTAACCAAGGAGGTTCTTCGGATCTGCTTGGTTTTTGTGATCTTTCTTTGTGAGAAGCGGTATCTACGGCATGTGAAGCGGCAGAAAAATGAAAAAAGAGGACAAATAGATCGGCTTTTGTGATGTGTGCAGTGGTATTTGAGGCGCAGCCCTGCACAAACTCACAGGGCAGGAAAGACAAACACGGTCGCTTCCGATCAGCTACGTCACGGAATCCTCGTTTTCGGCTTTCCCAACTTTTCGGCCGAAGAAGTAACCAATTTTTATAATTTGGCAGCAGGAAGAAAAGTCTGGAAAATTCTAGGAAAAGCCGGTCCCTTTAAAAAATCGATATTTAAATATATCTCATTTAAACCTTCACATTTTTTTTACTATTTTTTTTATGTAAACAATAGTTATACAAAAATACTACATTAAGGGAGGAACCTCGTAAAATAGATTTTTCAAAGTCAGCTTAAAATTGTTTAATTGAATAGATGTCGTTTCCACGATTCTGACGAAAACACGGCTAGAGTGGGCGAGAAAGTGTGGGAAATGGGGAGACGCAGAATTGGCGGAAATTCAAAGGGCAATTTCCCCAAATTTCAAGCGCTCCTAAATCGGTTTATTTTGATCCAAAATGGGGTAAAATAGGTTTTTTTTCGGAATCTTGTAATGAGATCTAGGCTTTTATCGCAAAATCAGAAAAAAAAGTGTTTTTACGGGTTCCTTCCCCTGGGAACGCAATTCGGATTCAAAAGTATGTTAATTTAAGAAGCTGTTAACGCTGGAACAGTATTTTAGCAATGGAGCGCGTTAATGTCGGTACCTCAATAGATAAAGTTTTCATTTGTAAAGGAACCGTCAGGGACCTCTTTGAGGCTTCTATTTTCCTATGGTGATCATTACTGATTGCTGCTGGACTTTCCTTGGCGCGGCCGCCGATCTCATACGGGTGTGAAACTCCCGGCGTTACCATGTCAGACAACCAGAGTTTTCTGCGTCTTTTCAGGCGGGAACATTGAAAATTTGAAAGTGACGACCAAAAAGTCGATAAACCGATGGATTGAAGTCCTTTCCACCACCTCTAATTGAATCATAAAAGCGGCATTGTACATAAAATATTATATAGAATAATCATCGAAATTTTAGTTTGCTAATTTTCCTTTTTGGTTACTTGTTTCATAGCTTGTAGCCGGAAATTCACTTTTTCAACCAAATTTCGGCACAGCACTGCACCATTTGGCTGACCAGATCAAAAGATAAGGCAGTCATAAAATGAGAACCACGTTCTTCGATTACGAAGCAGCTTATATCACAATTTGTCACAAAGGATGACCTGCGTTTACGCGATTGACACTGGTGGACGCGCAGACGCGGTCAGGAGGCCTACACCCGTAGCAAAACGGCCGTCCAGAATGTAGGGGGGGGGGGGGGTTAAAAAAAGAGTTAAGGTTAGACTATCGCCTTTCTGAAGAAAAGGGCAGGGGTGGGCAGTAATCTGCCTATTATATAGGGGCAGGGGGCAGGAGGTGTGCAGTGCGGCTCTCATTTTCCAGGTGTCATTTGAGCAAACAATGGTGTTTGCCGTCTCGAGAGGTGATCTGTAGTCAATCGATGTGAACTGACGGCGGCGGCGTCTCTCTCTCTCTCTCTCTCTCTCTCTCTCTCTCTCTTTCACGCTCTCTGTCTCTTTCTCTGTATCTCACAAACAGACAGTAGGAAGGGTATAATTAATGAAAGGGTGAAATTGAAAAAAATAAGGTAGTGAGAAAATCTATAAAAATTGATCCTGTCCTACTTTTGCTTCACTTTCACAATGAAAAGTACATTTTTGTATCTGCTTCTCTAACCATCCTCGTGTCTCTGCGTCTCTGACCACACCCACGGTTTCTTGTTTCTTTGTCTCTCTACATCTCTTTGTCTCTGCCTCTCTAACCATGTTCCTTTCTTTCCTTTAAAGAAAGCGTGGTAACAAACTTCTCTCTCTCTCTCTCTCTCTCTCTCTCTCTCTGCCTCTCTTTCTCTCTCTGCCTCTCTTTCTCTTTCCATCTCTCGCTCTCAATCTCTCTTTATATTAATGTATATCTTTTTTATCTATCTGAACTTTAATTCACCAACCGGCATGTCACCAAATTGGTGCATTTTTTTAAACCGTTTCGAATCCCTCATAGATGTTTCAAGTTATCAAATTAGCTGAATAGAGTTAGACAAAAAAATGCACAGACAGGGATCGAACCTTGGTCGTGTGGTTGGTAATTTATGGGGCCAATATGGGTTGACGGGCTAAAACGAGCCGACTAAAATTTTTTTGACCCGATTAAGAAATCTTCAAAACTTATTCACTTACTGAAAACTAAACTATCTAAAAATAGCTTTATCCACAGTCTCAGTCCCTGAATGAGTCTCGAAAGAGCAAAGCTCTCTTCGATAACTCTGCGGTAGACCTTTGGTAAACAAAAAGTTCCGCGGGCAGTAAGTAAACTCGATTTCTTTAATCTTTCAGACCGTACCAAGTAATAAAATTATTAAAAAAGTATTTTATCTTATTGTCTAGGAGAAAAAGTTCAGAAATTATTCATCTTTACAAAAATAAAGGAAATGCTTTTCTCCGACATTCCTCGAATTTTCCGTTTTTTCCAAAACTAGTCCTTTTTCCTCATTTCTCACACTCTTTCCAATTCACACAGGAAACAAAAGAAAGTGAATTTAAATTTTAAGAAAATTCAAAAAACAAAAAAACAAAAGGGGACGTCACCATGGGGGTAGCCGGGGAACCCTCAGCAGACCATTTCTGACCTGACCCCCGATTTTACTTAACTTGTTAGGGAAACTAGCCCGTCACAACGATTTTCACCGCCGCACACAAATGGAGTTTTTGGTTTCGCTTACATAACCCCACCCAGCAGCGATGCCGATCGCTTACGGGTTTCATCCGCATACTCTCTCGCATAGAGGCGCAGACAGAAGTTTTTCTGAGCTCAAAACACTAATGAAGTTGTGAAAGATGTTGTTTTTCGAGGTAGATATGGACTTTCCAAGATCCGATGGAAAATCACATAAGGGGGGAGCCTTATGTGATTTTTTCAAAAAATATTTTTTGAAACCAATCTTTCTAGTTTTCATTTACCAGAAAGAGTACAGTATCACATAAGGGGGACCCTTATGTGATTTTTCATCAGAAATTTTTTTGAGAGCAATGGTCACCCCCTTCAATTACCAGATAGAGTAAGTTTTTCTGAGCTCAAAACACAAATTAGGTTGTGAAAAAAGTTGTTTTTCGAGGTAGATATGGACGAACTTGATGGGCTCGAGACAATTTCCTATGCAACCCGATAGCTTAGACACAATTCCAAAAACAAAATTTTGTGAGCAATCGTCAGCCCCTTCAATTACCAGATAGAGTAAGTTTTTCTGAGCTCAAAACACTAATTAGGTTGTGAAAAAAGTTGTTTTTCGAGGTAGACATGGACTTTCCAAGACCCGATCGAAAAATGCCCTATGTAACCCGACGGATGATACACAATTCCAAAAAAAAACCTTTGTGAGCAATCGTCAGCCCCTTCAATTACCAGATTGAGGAAGTTTTTCTGAGCTCAAAACACTAATGAAGTTGTGAAAAAAGTTGTTTTTTGAGGTAGATATGCGTTTCCCAAGATCCGATAGAAAATCACATAAGGGGGGAGTCTTATGTGATTTTTTCAAAAAATATTTTTTGAAACCAAGTGAAAGAAGTACAGTATGCTGATTCCGAAAACCTATAAACATGCAGAGAAATGTTTTAAATTGATGGAGTTGTGGTATCTAAAAACCTCAGATAGAAAATCACATAAGGGGGGACCCTTATGTGATTTTTCATCAGAAATTGTTTTGAGAGCAATGGTCACCCCCTTCAATTACCAGATAGAGTAAGTTTTTCTGATTCGATCGGGTCTTGGAAAGTTCATATCTACCTCAAAAAACAACTTTTTTCACAACTTCATTAGTGTTTTGAGCTCAGAAAAACTTACTCTATCTGGTAATTGAAGGAGCTGACGATTGCTCACAAAAATGTTTTTTGGAATTGTGTCGAAGCTATCGGGTTACATAGGGAATTGTCTCGAGCCCATCAAGTTCGTCCATATCTAAGAGAAAGAGAGAGAAAGAAAGAGTAAGAGAGAGAGAGAAAGAAAGAGAAAGAGAGAAGGAGAGAGAGAAAGAAAGAGAAAGAGAGAGAGAAAGAAAGAGAAAGAGAGAGAAAGAAAGAGAAAGAGAGATAGAGATAGAGATAGAGAGAGAGAGAGAGAGAGAGAGAGAGAGAGAGAGAGATAGAGAGAGAGAGAGAGAAAGAGAGAGAAAGAGAGAGAGAGAGAGAGAGAGAGAGAGAAAGAGAAAGAGAGAGAGAAAAATGATAATAAAAGAGACTGAGATACACCTCTTTTCCACTTGAAGTAAAAAACCATTTCCATTTCAACATATATCTTTATTATCCTTCAGACACCTTGCAAAACGATTGCAGCAAAGTAGGAGCAACTGTCACATTATCCTCCATGACAATCTTTTTGAAAATTACATCATTATGATGCCCGTCCATAAGAGTACTAATTTCCACAACACTTCCGTCTTCACACAACATGGTGAAATCCAGAAACATATCTTCTGTGTTCAATTCTCCAGAGAAAAACAAAGGTCGGTCTTCTGGAAGGGGGCCCTTGAAATCGAAGGCAAGAGGCTTTAGTTCTCGAAACAACTCCATAAAATGTTTTTGTTTACAGGAAACCATCCAAGATTTCAACTCATTTCCATGTTTTGCCCATTTCTGAAAAATGAATTTAAATCTACTTTAATTTGGTACCTCTATGATTTTATTCAAATCAGTTTTAGAGAGGTAGGTGTCTGGAATTCGTAGATCTGGGATTTTTGAAGCCAAAATGGCTTTTACGGGTGTTTGTCCGGAGCAGTAGAGGTCTTTAAGCTGAAAATGTAAGATTGAACCGCATTCACTCACATTAACACACTTTTTCCAATTCACACAGAAAACAAAAGAAAGTGCATGTAAATTTTTTTTTATAGAATACAAAAAATACAAAAGGGGACGTCACTGCATGGATAGCCGGGGAACCCTCAGGAGACCATTTCTGACCTTTTTACTTAACTTGGTTGGGAAACTAGCCCGTCACAACGATTTTCACCGCTGCATCGCTTACGGGTTTCAGTCGCATACTCTCTCGCACGGAGAGCGCAGACATTTCGGGATGCTGGTCAGGGGACTCAAATGAGTACCGACAGTAGGCGATGGTTTCATTACCCAAGTTTGAGGTACTAAATACTTCCGACCCTGCGAATGTTTTGGAAATTGCCCAAAAATACCGATTTTGGTGGTTTTTTTTTGCCGAAAATGGCTCTTTTTCGGGTGTTTTGAGGTCGCTTATATTACGGGTTCCAGCCGCATACTCTCTCGCATAGAGGGCGCAGACACACACTCACACTCCCACTCTCTGTCTCTTTCTCTCTCTCTCTCTCTCTCTCTCTCTCTCTCTCTCTTTCTGCGTCTTTCTCTATCTCTCTCTAACCTTCGGTAGTTCCTTTCCGCTAATTAGAGAAATTGTCTGCTCTTTTGTCATCTCAAAAGCTTGTCTTCTATAATGAACAGCCAAGTCGAAGACTCCATAAAACTGAAATAACCAGTTTTAAAAAAATCCCTAAATTTTGGGTCTTACTCTACAAAAATTGAAGAAAGCAGGCCAATCCGTAACAGTCATCTCACAGTTCAGACCACTTATGGTAGCCACATGAATAACCCCAAAAGTTTTTCGAACCGTATCCAGAATATATGGCGTAATCTGAATTTTATATAAAAAGTTTTTGAAACTTCACAGAATCACTTACATCATCATAGAAGTCCAGATGCTTCACATTGATTCTTAATGGAAGGTCTTTTATGGATTTTGCGATCTTCCTGAGGGAAGTAACTCCATCCATGTATAATCCAACGTTTTGTTCGTTTACAGATACTATCATCCTGTCAAATTCAAAATGAATTTGTATTCCTTTTTGGTTGAGGCAGAAGTTGTACATCGCTTTACAACACGCTATGATTCGGACGAAGGTCCGGAAGCGAAACTGAAAACAAAAATATCGATTATAAAAAAAACTGATCAAAATTTGAGCTTAAATTGTGTAAAATTAAAGTTTCTGATTTTGTACTAATTGGCTCATTCTCTCAGATCTCATTCCCAGGATCCGGAAAAATACTCTTTCACCCATTTCGGATCAAAATTTACCGATTTAGTAGCGCTTTAAATTTGGGGAAATTACCATTTGTATTGCCGCCAACTCTGTGTCTCCCTATTTCCCACACTCTCTCGCCCACTCTAGCCGTGTTTTCATGCGGCAATCGCGTAAAACGGCCGCGTAAACGCGCCCCCTTTGCAGTCCAAATCATATAAAAGGGGTATGCTTCAGAATCGTTGAAACGGTATCTATTTAATGAGAATATGATACTTTTAAAAATCAATTTTACTTTTAAAAATAAATTTTACGATGTCTTTCCAAGTTTAAAAAACCTCTTATGACTTATTATCTCTTTTGGCTTTGTTGGCTGATTAAAGATGCCTAAACACAGTGCAAGTCATGCGTAAAAACAGCAATGAGTCGCTATTCAAAAGTAGATTTTCGGATAAAAAAACTCAGTATTAAAAAATTGATTTTTCTATGAAAATCTGCAAAACAAGTAATTTTTTTAGTGAAGCGCATGTTTCTGTAGCAATTTTTTCATAGAGTAAAAATTATAAATGTTTCTGATTATTCCTTTATGTCTATGAGAACCTTAAACCTTAAATGGTAAGGCCTTAACAAAACCTTAAAAACAAGAATGTTTAAAAAACCAACCTTGTTGACAACATTAATTAGCATATCCCCAGGAAGAGCGAACAATGGCAAAATCTGAAAGAAAGTTTAAATTTTTAGTTAAAATTTTAAAAACCTTGTTTTTCTTCTCTTCTTTTTCAGCTAATGCTAGAGCTATCTAAAAATTTGAATAACAATGTTTTTAAAAAAAACCATAAGTTTAAAAAAAATTAAAAAGATACCTCTTTTCTCGATGCTACACTTTCAACAATGCAAACCACATTTTCAGGTTCTTCCGTGCCCAATTTTACCGTTTCCTGAAATTAAATTTTTAAAAAATTAATTCTAACAAAACGTACTTCTGCTTGTGTCGCCAATATTCTAAAGCAACCATTTGCAGTTGTTTCACATTTGGTTTCATGACTCTGAAAATTTGAATTTTTCAATAAGTATCTTCCAAAGCTACCTCTTCTTCCTTTGGTTTCGATTCTTTTAAAATATTCCAACCCTGGAAATTGAAATTGAAATTGAAAATAAAATAAATTAATTTAAAAAATTGTATTTCTAAAAAAACATACTTGTTTCTTTTCCAAATTCGATTTTGTAAGTCTCCCTTTTTCCTGAAAATTCCAACGTTATAATTTTTTGTTTTAATTAATTTACCTTTTTTGGTATAATTTTGGCATTTTTCTCCCGACGGGATTTTTGACTTTTTCGTTTCGGGACCTAAAAATATAAAACAATCTAAAAACATGAAATAACAAAAATACCGTATTCAGGGCTTGTTTCGAGTTTTTGCCGAAGTTTTGATTTGCTTTTTTGATGAGAACCTTAAAAAAAGTTTATTATTTTGTAAATTTTAAAAGTTTTGGTAAAAACCTCTTTTTACTTACCTTTTCCTTTTCATACCGATTGTACATTTCAAAGTTTAGTTTAAAAAATGAAAGTGGTGAAAATCAAATTAAAATAAAGAAATAGAAAAATTAATTCCTAAATAAAAAAGTGATGTGAAACTGGTATTAAAAAGGTGAAACAAATTCAGAAACCGAAAATCTCTACATTCACATTGTTGTATAAATTGATAATAAAAAACAATATTAAAATGTTCATTGAAGTGAAAAAGCGACTCAAAAAGCAATAATTGCTTTTTCTGTAGGGAAATTGCTTTTATTTATTGAAAAAATTGTTTTTATAATCGGTTTTAGCTTTTTTATTTTCGAAATTAATTGTTAAAGCAATTCTTTTCGAAATTAATTTTTCGGCATTTTTCCAAAAGGAGCAACTTATAAAGCAATATACACACAACGACACGGACCAGGAAAATTTAAAGTTGGCTGAAAATTCTCAAGAAAAGGTTTTTTGGAACAAAAGAATCCGGAATTTTGGAGGTCTTTACCCTTAAGGTAGCCAAAAATTTTTTATATTTGATCAAAATAAATTTTTTTGATTAGTTAAATTTCCAAAAAAGCGCTTTTAAGGGCTTTTTTTTGGAAATTTAAATTTAAATTTTGTTTTGTTTGGAAATTTAAATTTAAATTTCCAAACAAAACAAAAAAATAAAAATCCTTACCTCGATAACTATTTTTCTAAACTACAACTCAAATTTTTAAAAAAAAAACAGTGCATTTATTTTATTGACACCTAGTTTTCATGACATGTCAAACGTTATGTTTAAAACAATGATTACAGTTTGAAAGAAAAAATATTTTAAAAACGTGTGAAAGATTTCTGATAACCTCTTTTTTCAAATGAAAGGAACAATATTATGCAGAGATGGCGGAACAAGTAGCTTTGAGTGGTGCGTCAAATTAAGGATTTCGATGAACACATCTCCATCTAAGTTTTCAATTTCAAGAACACGCCCATCTTCACAAAGAATAAAATAAAATGGATTTTGTAGTGGATTATCTCCTTTGAAAAAGAGAGGACGACGGTAGGGCAACTGTTCCTTGTAGTCAAAGTCCAAAGGATCATTGATCATCTCTTCAAAAATTGTGTTCTCGATGGATCTTAGGTGCCATCGCTGTAAGTGACCATTTGTGGTTCTGAAAAAAAATTTTGTGGCCGTGACAAAAACTTACTTCCAACACATTCTTCAGATCATTTTTGGTCAGGGATGATCTGAGCAAGGTCAAAAAAGGAATGTTAGAATTATAAATGGCTTTTTCAGAAACAGCTTTGCAGAACGTCAAGTATTTCAACTTACAGTAAAATTTGTTCAGTTTAGTTCTCTCTCTCTCTCTCTCTCTCTCTCTCTCTCTCTCTCTCTCTCTTGGAGAAATACCTTGGGAAACTCCCTTTGTTGCATTAGAGCTATTTTTAGTTCCATTGGTATGTTTACGTAGTGGCAACTATCGACCTTTTCGACTTCGTAATTCTAGAAGTTTTTGCAATTTTAGAAGAAGAAAATGAAACCTTAACTATCGTCCAAATTTGTTTCCAAAATTTAACGTTTTCTGCTAAATAAACGTTACCAATAGTTTTTATTGAAAGTTTCTTTAGAACAAGCAGAAAGTTGGTGATTGATGATAACTGAAAAGAATAGTTTAAAGGGGAAGGACCTCGTAAAATTGATTTTTCAAAATATATTTGTTATAGTTTCATGGAATAGATGACGTTTCCACGATTCTGAAACATACCCCTTTTAAATGATTTGGACAGCAAAAGGGGCGCGTTTACACGGCCGTTTTACGCGTTTGCCGCACGCAAACACGGCTAGAGTGGGCGAGAGAGTGTGGGAAATGGAGAGACGCAGAGTTGGCGGCAATTCAAATTACAATTTCCTCAAACTTTCAAGCGCTCCTAAATCGATTATTTTTGATCGAAAATGTGTAAATGAGGTATTTTTCGGAATCCTGGGAATGAGATCTAGGCTTTTATCACAAAATCAGAAAAATTATTTTTACGCGGTCCATCCCCATTAACGAAAAATAGTAAAAGTATCACAAACCTTATTCACAAACTTGATCAACATATCCTCGCCAATGCTAGTCAGATTTAGCTTCAAAGGGCCACTGGTTTGAAATCTGGCGCAGTCGTAATTAAGGTACAGTTTTTTCATCTGTTTTTCCATCTATAAAAATACGTTACCTTTAAAAGCTTTCAGGAATCGTGAAAACCGAAAAATGGTTGTTGAAAAAGGGGCAGATGCAGGGAACTAAAAAGGGAGTACGCAGGACAATGGGCGCACCTGCGCCAGCTGGCGTCGCCTGGCAATGGCGATGCCAGAAATTACCTGGCAAAAAAACTGAATTCCAAGGACGAATCGATCTTGAGAGAGAGAGAGAGAGAGAGAGAAAGAGAATGAAAATGAGAAAGAGAGAGAGAGAGAGAGAGAAAAAGAGAGAGAGAGAGAGAGAGAGAAAGAAAATGAGAGAGAGAGAGAGACAGAGAAAGAAAGAGAGAAAGAGAAAGAGAGAGAGAGAGAGAGAGAGAGAGAGAGAGAGAGAAAGAGAGAAGACATAGAGAAGAGAAAGAGAGAGAAACTAAACTAGATTCAATTAGCATATTTCCGGCCATTTGACCGTCAAATTCAGATTTTATGGAGTAAAATGGAAAAACAATGGAATAATGGTTTCAAAATGAATATTTTTTTAAATGGCAAAATTACAAAAGGGGACGGTTGTTTATGACCTCAACCCTGATTGTTAGAGACCGTCCGGCTTTTCAGCCATCCACCAATGTCTTACCACTTGACGGAAATGGGTGTTTTGGGGTCGATTTATTAGCCCCGTTCAGCAGGGGCGCCGAATCTTTACGGACTCCCCGCCACTATCTCTCGCGCCGAGGGCGCAGACATAGAGGAAGCAGGAAGCAAAAGCTACAAATTATAGTGTTTCTTATACTTTAACGTTAGTTTTTTTTAGTGTTATTTTTACACTTTTATTAAGTTACAATATACCAAAGGCCGCTTGACCTGTTTTTTTAACAATAAAAGCTGGGTTTGGCAAACAAAGACCGCTTAACTCACTTTTTGGAAATTAGAAGCCGCTTTTGGCCTTTCTCTGTCAGAGATCGTAGAAACTGGAAAAATGTAATTGTCTAAAAGAAGAAGCTGAAGGGAACTGCGCCAGGTGTCGTCGCTTGGCAATGGCGATGCCTTTTTGTTGCTGTCGGCAAAAAATACTGAATCCCAAGGATGAATCGATCTAGAGAGAGGGAGAGAGAGAGTGAGAGAGTGAGAGAGAGAGAAAGAGAGAGAAGAGAGAGAGACAGAAACAGAGACAGCCAAGGGCGCTTTTAGGCAACCACAGGCCGCTTGTACAGCTTTTTCTAATCCAAAGGCCGCTTTAATTCTTTTTTGACAATTAAAGGCCTATTTTTTGCAACCAAAGGCCGCTTCACCTGTCTTTGTCAATTAAAAGCCACTTTTTGGGAACCAGAGGCCGCTTTAACCACTTTTTGGCAACTAAAGACTGTTTGGACCGCTTTTCGGCAACCAAAGGCCGGTCGATGCCGCTTTTGGCTTCGCTCTGTCGTATCTTTCGGTTCTCCCTACATCTCCCTGCATGTGTGTTAGTCTGTTAAAAAGAGAAAGAGAGAGAGAGAGAGAAAGAGAGAGAATAAAAAATGTTACACAGAGAGAAAGAAAAGTAAATCCATTCTTTCTCAGAAAACTTCATTTCACTTTTTACACCATTAATATCACCAAAATACTCGTCAAAACGATCATACGAACAGTCGCTGAACCTGAAAAATTCTTTAATAAACTTTCACCTAAAGTTCAAACCTGTCGGTTTATTTGCAGTAAGATCCAAAATACCGTCCATCCCGATGTCTATGGTAATATTAGGAGAAACAAACCATTTTGTCGTTACATTGGAAAATATGTATTTTTCTGATATTGTAACTATTTCTGTTACTTTGGGGTTTCGACCGGGGCCATCGCCCATAAATGAACAGGTGAAGTTCAGATTTTCTGAACCTAAAAATTTTAAAATTAGCATTTTAAATTGAGGAAACAAACTAGTTAATTGGACTTTAGAACTGATTTCAGATCGCAATAATATATCAGGTGATTTAAAATTGGCCCTGAGGGATCCTGTCCAACCGGAGGATATGTGGAGTGTTGGAATAGCTAGAAGATAGCATTTTAATATTCTAATTTTAATTTGGAGAAATTGATTTTGTGTGTTATTATTTTAAGATCTTTTTTTCAGGGCTGCAGACGCAGAGGGACAGACTGGTTGGAGACGTAGAGTAAGAGGCAATCTAGTCAAAGACGCAGAGAGGCACATGCAGTTATATTAGAGACGCAGAAAGTGAGAGATACTCTCGTTAGAGACGCAGAGAGTGACGGTCATTCTAGTTAGAGACGCAGAGAAAGACAAAGAGTTCGTAGAGACGCAGAAAGACAGACAATCTGGTTTGAGACGTAGAGAGGGACATACCATTTGATAAGAGACGCAGAAAATGGCATGCGGTCTGGTTAGAGACGCAGAGAGAGACAGCCTAATTAGAGACGCAGAGAGTGATATACAGTCTTAGAGACGCAGAGGGTGATAGCCAGACTGGGTAGAGACACAGAGAATGGCAGACAGTCGGGTTTGAGATGCAGAAAGTGAGAGACAGTCTGGTTAGAGAGGCAGAGAGACGCAGACAGTTTGGTTTGAGACGCAGAGAGAGGCCGACAGTTTGGTTATAGACGCAGATAAAGACAGACAGTCCGGTTAGAGACGCAGAGAATGGTAGACAGTCTGGTTAGAGACGCGGAGATAGATAGACAGTCTGGCTTGACAAGCAGAGAAAGACAGACAGTCCGGTTAGGGACGCAGAGAAAGACAGACAGTCTGGTTAAAGACGCAGAGAGTTAGAGACAGTTTGGTTAGAGACGGAGAGACAGACATTCTGGCTAGAGACCCAGAGACCAACAATCTGGTTAGAGATGCAGAGAATGACAGAAAATCTAATTAGAGACGCATAGAAAGACAAATAGTCTGGTTAGAAACGCAGAGAGAAGCACATATAATGGTTAGAGACGCAGAGAATCAAGGACAGTTTGGTTAGAGACGCAGAGAGAGAAAGCCTACTTAGATATGCAGGGAGGGGCAAAGTGCCTTGTTAGAGACGCAGAGAGTGACAGACTCCGTGGTTAGAGACACAGACAGTTAGACTCAGTCTGGTTAGACTTGCAGAGACTGATAGAGAGACTGGTTAGAGACGCAGAGAGTGAAAGACAGTCTGGTTAGAGACGCAGAGAAAAAACACTCACGATTAGGGTCATAATCCATTCTGATTCTAACTTTTCCTTTCTTTAGTTGGAATGTCCTAGCCATTCCATCGAAGTATTGCGGAAATGTTGTGTTTTTGTCAAATCGTTTGATAAATGCTTCATTCATTGTTAAATTCGGGAGTCCTCCAAACACCAGAACTTCTGAAGCCTCTTCCTAAAATTTCACCCTTTTTGCTTTTTACTTGTGTTAACTTTACCATAAAGTCTATTCCCAAAACAATCAAAGCCGAATAAAGATTTCTCTCGGTTGGTCCAGGAATAGGGCTGAATACAGTATGCAGTCTGGGAATTGCAGTGGCATCCATCTCGATGAAAACGGGCATTTTGATTGGATCTTCACCAAGGGGTGGTGGCTGCCTGTTGCCCATGGTGACAACGCTCATTTCCACTGAAGGGTAGTCTACAAGAACTAAAAAGGGAAGAGTTTTTTGTGCAACTCTACGAATTTCATTTTTCCTTAATAATATCAACATTATTACTTTAAAAGTATTTAAAGGTACCTTCAGGGACCTCTTTTCGACTTGTATTTGTCTATGGTAATCATTAGTGTATGCGGCGGGACAATCCTTGCCGCGACCGCCGATCTCGTACGGGTGTGAAACTCGCGGTGCTTCCATGTCAGACAACCAGAAATTTCTGCGTCTTTTCAGGCGGGAACATTGAAAATTCGAAAGTGATGACCAAAATGTAGATAAATCGATGGATTGGACGGATACGTAAACACCGTGCATGTGTTCGTTAAAATGCAGTTTTCACAGGTTTTTCACATTCATTATTTCATATGCAGATTTTTCCTTGTTAAACCTTTAATTTTAAACCCCAAAATGTTACGCAATTTCTTAAACAACTTTTTAACCTCTTTAGAGGGAAAGACCTCATAAAACTGATTTTTCAAAGTCTCTTCACAAATGTTTCATTGAATAGATGTCGTTTCCACGATTCTAGAATATATTCCCCTTTTATCTGATTTGGACTGCAAAAGGGGCGCGTTTACACGGCCGTTTTACGCGATTGCCGCACGAAAATACGGCTAGAGTGAGCGAGAGAGTGTGGGAAATGGGGAGACGCAGAGTTGGCGGCAATTCAAACTACAATTTCCACAAAATTTCAATCGCTCATAAATCGGTTCATTTTGAACCAAAATGGGTAAATGAGGTATTTTTCGGATTCCTGGGAATGAAATCTAGGCTTTTATCACAAAATCAGAAACATTATTTTTACGCGGTCCTTCCCCTTTCATTTACCTGAATCGTCTATGACAACAACCGAAGCAGTCAATGCCGAATTAGCTCCTGGACATTCCGTTGCATATAAAGAAAGGGATTTGAAACGAACTCTTCCCAAGTTCATAAATTGGTGTAAGCTAAAGCAAATTTAAAACTTGGATAACGAACAACCCACGTTCCCACAAGTGGAGCACTTTTGTCAGTACCATTGTAGACGAAAACATTGCTCAGCTGAGCTACTTCATGAGGAAAGTCTTTTTGAGCTATTACAAATAAACTTAGCTAGAATTAATTGATTTAGTTGTAAAGAAAAATGTTTGTTATCCAATTTCCGTTGAAAATTAATGTAGAATTGAAAAGTAATTCCAATACAACATGAGAGTAACCATTTTCTACGTTGCGAATTAGTGTATTCATGAAAGGAACACCTAAAAAGTACTCTCTGTCTGTCTCTGGCTCTCTATCTTTCTCTACCCCTCTCTCTCTTTGTACCTCTGTCTCTCTTTCTCTATCTATATCTGCCTCTCTTCTTTGTCTGTATCTCTCTCTCTTTCTCTCTTTCTCTCTTTTTATTTCTCTCTTTCTCTTTCTCTCTCTCTCTCTCTTTCTCTTTATCTCCCTCTTTTCTTTGTCTGTATCTCTCTCTCTATCTCTCTCTCTATTTCTTTCTTTCTCTCTTTCTCTCTTTCTCTGTCTCTCTCTCTTTCTCTCTCTCTCTCTCTCTCTCTCTCTCTCTCTCTTTCTCTCTCTCAGTTTTTTCTCTCTGTCTCTCTCTATCTTTGTCTCCCTCTCTTCTTTGTCTGTATCTCTCTCTCTCTCTCTTTCTCTTTCTCTTTTCCTTTTTCTTTCTCTTTCTGTTTCTCCCTCTCTCTCTCTCTCTCTCTCTCTCTCTCTCTCTCTCTTTGTACCTCTCCCTCTCTCTCTCTCTCTCTCTCTCTCTCTCTCTCTCTCTCTCTCTCTCTCTTCCTCTCTCTCTTCCCACTTACATGGAAATTTCTCCACAACTGAAAACTCAACCATTGGATTCTTATCCGCGTGACTCTCACCAAATTAAAGTGTCAGCCTTCCAAGAGGAGGAGGTATGCTCACAACTAAAAGCCCTTCTTCGTAAAACCTTCTAAATCGCAAAACCTTAATAATGTAACCTTATCAATAAATTACCTAAAAGTTCCATTATAATAGTTTTCTATTAAATACGTATCTGTGACTGAAAACTTATTCACAGTTAACGAAAGGGTTAGGTAAGAATCCCAAGGAATGTTAAAAGTATAGACACAAGATTGATTTGGAGCGTAGGATCCCTCAATATTCCATTTTTTGAGATCTATGACTGTTTCGTTTGAACATTCTGTAACTTAAAAGTTGTTAAATTGACATATGCCTTTCAGAATTACGCAACTGAAACCCAGACGAAATCGATGGCTGCCAAAGGTCAAACTTAAAACTTACTGATTAGGTCATTTCCCTGGCCAAACCAAACGCTTATAAGGCAGAAAATAAGGAATTTCAGCATACGAACGCAGAATGATACAAACTACTTTTGATATAGCCTTTGACCAAAAAAGACATTATAATATTTCGCAGAAACAGCTGGGAAGGGAAAATTACCCTTCGGCGAAAGAATTTTTTTTATGTTGCAGCAATTTCCGGTTTCGCAGTGATGTGATATAGCGAAGCTGATAGGATTAGCTTTGTTGACTGGGAAGAGTTTTCTTAGAAACAAAACGCACTGAATACGGTGGCGGCTGACGCGGTATTTCAACGCGGGCACCTCGTAAGTTTGGGCCCACATGGCCGAGAGGAAAGGCGCCTGTCTAGTAAGCGGAAGGTCTTGGGTTCGATCCCCTACCGTGAAATTTTTTGGCTATTTGCCCCAACCATCATAAAATTGCCACAAAAAGGAGGAAATTGGTTTCTAAATAGGGTTTTCCTTCTATCGGCATAGGATTTCCTTCAGTAGCTCTGTCTCATTTGCTGGCCAAATATGGCTTTGTTCGCATGACAATTTTAAATTTTCATGCGATTTTCGTCGAATAAATCAACTTTCGGGAACAAATTCATATTTTTCTTCTTTTTTACTCAAGGCAACTTCTTCAAAACTTTTTATGCAGAAAACGGAAGATTAGATAATGTTTTTTTTTCCTTTTCACTTAGTAAATCTTTCAATCGGTAGCGAAAAATCTATGTTTTAAAGTTAGAAAATCTAACTTTTTAAAGTAAGGCCACCCTATTGGAAAACGGAGACCACCCTGTTGAAAACGGGGCAACTCGACCCATAGCCGTTGTTGTTTCTATTGTTTCTACAATTACTGATAAACTTACGGCGAAGATCGGCGTCTGAAGGCCCTCCAATGTGTCCTTTATGACTTTTAGTAAATTCCAATAGAAAGAAAACTATCAATGCTAAGAGATTTCGGAGCATACTTCGTCGGTAGCAGGTGGAGGGACAAATGAACTGCGTTCGTTAATTGCAGTTCAGGTAAAGGTCAAATAAGTTCGAGAAGGCAGGTGGAAATTTCACAGATTTACAGAATGATCAATTTTCAAATTAGTGGTTTTTGAAAGAGAAAGAATTAAGGAGAGAGAGAAAGAGAGAAAGAGAGAGAGAGGGGTGAGAGAGAGCGCGAAAGAGACAAATTCTAGA
The DNA here is from genome assembly GCA_022343465.1 of Oscheius sp. G VE-2021. NCBI lineage: Eukaryota > Metazoa > Nematoda > Chromadorea > Rhabditida > Rhabditidae > Oscheius > Oscheius sp. G VE-2021. The sequence goes on from JAJQXH010000013.1 coordinate 1,181,392, forward strand.
TGTCACTTCAAAATCTCTTTCTTTCTCTCCATTCGCCAATCTCTCTTCAGCTATATTTCAGTCCCAAGGTCGTCTCTGCAGCCCAATTCTTTGAAAAACAGCTAGAATTCGCCAAATAATCGAAACCACCGACTGAACTCTTTCTTTTTCGGGGGGAAATCACGCGTACACAGCCGCGATAGTGACCGCGTTTGGCAAATTAACGGGAATCGGGTGGTATTTAAAGTGGGCGCGGGTTGACCATTGAACCACTTCAAACTTAACCTTTTAAGTTTTCTCTCTCTCTCCCTATCCTCTCTCTCCCTATACTCTCTCACTCTCCTCTCTCTCTCCTCTCTCTCTCTCTCTCTCTCTCTCTCTCTCCCAATCCTCTCTCACTCACCTCTCTCTCTCCTCTCTCTCTCTCTCTCTCTCTCTCTCTCTCTCTCTCTTTCTCTCTCTTTCTCTCTCTCTCTCTCCCTATCCTCTCTTACTCTCTCCTCTCTCTCTCTCTCTCTCTCTATCCTCTCTCACTCTCCTCTCTCTCCCTCTCTCTCTCTCTCTCTCTCTCTCTCTCTCTCTCTCTTTCTCTCTATCCTCTCTCTCTCTCCCTCTCTCTCTCTCTCTCTCTCTCTCTCTCTCTCTCTCTCTTTCTCGGTCTTCGAGACGTCTCACTTATAAACTTTTCAAATTTGAAATTTCAGATGATTCTTCGGGCTCTCATTTTTCTGTCTCTTTTTGTCGCCCTCAGTTTTGCCCTTCCTTTAGAACCCTCAACTACTGAAGGGCCAATTGGTGATGCTAAAAGGTAACAAAAACAAAAAATATTAATAAAAATATATTTTAGTGACACTCGGGTGAAACGTTATGGTTACGGTTACGGATATGGTGACTATGGTTACGGAGGATACGGTGGCTATGGTGGATATGGATATGGTTATGGTTACGGCTTCGGAAGACCTTGGTGGCGAAGACGCTTCTGGAGGCCTCCTCCGATGATGATCATGCATGAGCATATGTGGGGAGGATGGTATTAAAGAAATAAAGAGTTTAGACTTATGGTTTGTAGAGAGAGAAAGAGAGTCAGAGACTAATGACCCCAAGTTTCATGGCCAATAAAATCACGTTTCGTGGTTTTTGCCACCTCCCACGGGTCCAATGAACCTTTAGCCTACACAAGTGTTGTGACCAGGCTGTCGACTGGCTGTAACAGGTGCTGTCATGAGTTCGCAGGCTATCCATCTAATCCGAGGACTGCCTCAAATTCCGATGTCTCGTGAGAGAAGAGTAGGCTGTTTGGAACAACATATACACGGAGACGGATTCCACAGCTTCCGATGATGAGGGGAAAACAACAACAACATCAAGGACTCAGTCAAGAATCTGCTGGGAAGAAGTAAAGTATAGGGGGGGTTCTCTCTCTCTCTCTTTCTCCTTTTCTTTTTATCTCTCTCAGTCTCTCTCTCTCCCTCTCTCTTTCTTTCTCTTTCTCTTATTCTCTCTTTCTTTCTCTCTCTTTCTCTCTCTTTCTTTCTTTCTCTCTTTCTCTCTCTTTCTCTTTCTCTTTCTCTCTCTCTTTCTCTCTCTTTCTCTTTCTCTCTCTTTCTCTCTTTCTATCTTTCTCTCTCTCTCTCTTTCTTTCTTTTTTTCTTTCTCTCTCTCCCTCTCTCCCTCTCTCTCCTCTCCTCTCTCTCTCTCTCTCTCTCTCTCTCTCTCTCTCTCTCTCTCCCTCCCTCTCTCTCTCTCTCTCAAAATCCTCCTTCCCCCCTTCTTTAAAGAACCGAAATTCAAGAAGGCGCCTGTCTATGCAGTAGGAATTTGCTAAGCCGTAGTACGTCATGCTTATCGCCGGCTACTCAAATGACAGGCGCTGAAAATCGTCATCCTGCAGTTAGGAATGTGACAAGATGCATGAACAAAGTGCGTCATCAAAGTGATGGGCAGCCCCATAGCTCACTTTTGTTTTGGAATGTGGAAGGGCAACTCAGTCTTTCATTGGATGAAAGGGCACACCTAGCAGAAGGCATAACAAAAACAAGAGCGGGGAGATGGTGGTTTCAATGGCTTTTTAAAAGTTTTGTAAAAAAATTGGATTTTAAAGTTTTTCTTAAAAACCTTACAAGGGTGGCTGAACTCATTTTAAACATAATATTTTTGCTGCTTTTGTTGTAAAGAACAGATGTTAAAAAACCCAAATGAAACTTTGTAAAGGAGGAGTTGAACTACCCTATATAAATTTTAGTTGTTTTATATGGCCAAGTGGGTAAGAAGTCGGACTAGCAATTCAAAACTACCAGGTTCGATTCCAGTTCGAATATCTTTTTTTTTAGAATGAAGAGAAAACAACTCTCAGGAAAGAATAATTTTTCGAAAAGACAACATTATGCGCTTTTGCCATATCACTCCACTGTTACAATAATTTTACTTTCAAAATTTAAAGTTTGTATATTCGATTCAGCATCAGTAACCAGCATAAAACTTTTTAATAGCAGGGTACAGGATCGAAAATAATCAACATACGATTTTGCATGCACATTTTGAAATCTGATTAATTGTCTACTCTTGTATTCTGAAACTTTAATCACTTTTTAAAAATTAAATAAATAATCTGCATTTATACAGAAGAAAACTGAATGGAAGTCAGGTCCGGCCTTTACGGACAGGGCCTGACAAGTTTAGGAACTTCCAGGCAAGAGTGGCTGAAATGAGGGAAGACCCTTTACCAGACAAACATCGAGGGTTCGGATACACCCCGAGGCAAACAGAGAGACCGGCTATTGCCATTATTGGCAATACTTTTTTTGGCAGTTCAAAATCTTCAAGTTTTGCCGTATCACTCCACTGTTTTGCAAGTTTCAGTTTTTCGATTAGAAACAATACTGTTAATTCAAGGGACCTTTTTTGACTTTTCTCAAAAGTTATTTTAGAAAAAAAAATTAAGAGTTGGCGGTTTGAATGCGTCGGTTTGGAGAAATCTGAATCTGAAATGCCATTTTTTTGCCATTCCAGGCGACATGCACCTGTGGATTACCAGAATTTTAACGAACTACCTGCACGGTGTTTACGCACCCAACCCATACATCGGTTTATCGACTTTTTGGCCTTCACTTTCGAATTTTCAATGTTCCCGCCTGAAAAGACAGAAAACTCTGGTTGTCTGACAAAGTAGCGCCGCGAGTTTCTAACCCGTACGAGATCGGCGGCAGCGGCAAGGGTAGTCCGGTCGCATACAGTAATGAACACCATATGCTAATAAAAGCCGCAAGGGCCCCAACGGTTCCTTTAAGAATTTTCGGTTTGACGTTCCTCTTTTACAGCCCTCTTTCCCAAGAAACATGTGGCTCAACCACAAACAAGTCATGAAAAGAAACATGCTTTGGGAAAGAGATAAAGTTATGTCCATCCGAATGGCATTCGAAAGTATTATTATCCTCGGAAGTCTGGACGGAGAAAAACGGGCCCCCCCCCCCCCCCCCCACCCTAGGCGGAAGTAAATGCGCTACATTGCCATTTGATGACTCAACTCATTTCCGTTCAATTTGAAACATTTTGATTTTTTTCTAAATTGGAGATTTTTTTAAATTGGATTTTTCATCTTTTTTTGGAATTTCCCTTTTTTTGAAGCTGCTTTGAAATTGGGTTTCTTCAAGCTACTAAAATCCTCGGCTCAGACGTATCGCGGGGATTGTTCGTCGGCGAGTTGCAGGTTTTTCGTCTTCCGGTATTAATCACGGATGTTTTCCAGGTTTTATGCGCGGGCAGCTGTCGTGCGCCGCGTGAATTCCTCGCATTCCCCGGGGACTCAGGGGCGGATCTGACCTCAGCACATTCCGAGACGGACCGCCCTGATATTTAAGAAGAGGCCTGCCAACGGGCAGGTCGACACCAAACAGCAGCCATTCTTAGCAGCGGCAGGGGAGAGGAGGCAGATGGAGCAACTATTCAAATGCCTCTTTATTCTATGCTTTCTTGATTTTATTTTTTATTTTTTGCCTATTTTCATTTTGATCTTTCTCTCTATGCCTCTCTATGTCTCTGCCTTTCTGTATCTTTATTTCTCTCTCTATCTCTCTCGTTCTCTCTCATTATTACTATCTCTCTACTATCTCTCTCTCTCATTCTCTCTATCTATCTCTTTATCACTCTCTCTCTCTCTCTCTCTCTCCCTCCCTCCCTCTCTTCCACTTTCTTTCTCTAACACTCCTGCATATCTCATTCTCTTTCTCTCCCTTTCTATCTCTCTGTATCTCGTTCTCTCTTCTCTCTCTCTATCTCTCTCTAAATTGTTCTCTTTCTCTGTCTGTTTGTCTGGCTGTCTCTCTATCTCTCCTCCCAACTCTCTCTTTCTCTCTCTCTCTCTCTCTCTCTCTCTCTCTCTCTCTCTGTCCACTTCTCTCTCTCTCTCTACCTCTATGAACTAGAGACGCAGACATTGCAAACGTCAAAGATGCAGACAAACGGAGAAGATGAAACGGCAGAAAGATGAAAAGAACTAAGGTTAGAGACGCATACATTTTGAGAGAACTAGAGACGTATATACCCTGGGATAGAGACGCAGACAATTAAAGAAAACTGAGTTAGAGATGCAGACACTTCGTTGCAGCTACTTTTATAAGCAAAAGGCTCTGTGTCTCTAACCTTCACTGGAAAAATTAAAGGGTTAGAGATGCAGATAATCCGGAAACAAGAACCACAAATTGATATTGAGAGAGTCAGAGAGTATGTACACTGAGAGAGCAAGAAAATGGTTAAAGACGCAGACACTTTGCCAGCTTATGGAGGTTAGAGACACAGAGAAACTCAGAAGGTTAGAGACGCAGGCGCAGTACACGAGCTAAAGACGCAGAAACATTTTGTGACACCTTAAGATCCAGATTTTGAAGGTTAGAGACACAGAGTCTTTTGCTTATAAAAATAAGATTTTATAGACAGACAACTCCAATGTTTCACCCGGAATGCCATTGGAATGTCCTATCACTCACGTTTTTCATCATCCGCGGATCTTACGCGCGGTGTTTTTTATCATTCCAGTCCACTTTTCGACAGTCAGACTCTCGTGCCCTTTTCTCCCGGAAGCCATTTGTTGCAATCTGTCGCCATTTAAGAGACACTATCTAGTGTCACAAGTGCAAACTACGCCACTTGTCACCTACTTTCCATTGGAATTCGGCTTAGCTGCTGATTTCTTATCAGCGCCCAGGAGAAAGGAATGCAATTATAGGCCTTCTGCAGAAGGGGAATTGTTTTTCCGCCGAATGGGCAAACAATTTGTCATCTCTGTCTTGTAATCCGCGTTGTTGTCAAACTTGCGTAGTTATTTGTTATTGTCCCCAAGGACCGCTCGCCGGCCATCGATCCCCTTATCCAGTCGTTTGTGGTCTTTTTTCGCTCTAGTAGTACTCTCTGTCTCTCTCTCCCTCTCATTCTCTCCCTCCCTCTCTCTCTCTCTCTCTCTCTCTTTTTTTTCTCTATCTGTGTCTGCCTCTCTGTCAGCCTCTGTCTGTCTGTCTGTCTGTCTGTCTGTCTGTCTGTCTGTCTGTCTGTCTGTCTGTCTGTCTGTCTGTCTGTCTGTCTGTCTGTCTGTCTGTCTGTCTGTCTGTCTGTCTGTCTGTCTGTCTGTCTGTCTGTCTGTCTGTCTGTCTGTCTGTCTGTCTGTCTGTCTGTCTGTCTGTCTGTCTGTCTGTCTGTCTGTCTGTCTGTCTGTCTGTCTGTCAGCCTCTGTCTCTGTCTGTCTGTCTGTCTGTCTGTCTGTCTGTCTGTCTGTCTGTCTGTCTGTCTGTCTGTCTGTCTGTCTGTCTGTCTGTCTGTCTGTCTGTCTGTCTGTCTGTCTGTCTGTCTGTCTGTCTGTCTGTCTGTCTGTCTGTCTGTCTGTCTGTCTGTCTGTCTCTTTCTCTCTCTCTCTCTCTCTTTCTCTCTCTATTTTTTCTGTCTATTTCGTTGTTTCCTACCTCTTTTTTTGCCATTTCAACCAAATTCTCAAAACAAATTTTCAGACCATGAAAACCACGTTTCTTCTATTATTTCTGGTCCTACCAACTCTGTCTTTCATTCTCCCAGTTCTTCATTATTTGAAGGAAGGCAAAGAATTCAGCACTGACGTTACCCATTCTTTGGAACAGAGGTTAGTTTTTCTTATTTTGCTTTTAGTTTTACTGTTTTTTTAAAGTTTTACCTTAAAAACTAATTTTTAAGAAACCTTGCAAACATTTAATTCCCCCAATTCCAGGTTTGTTCTGCAGCGCTCTGACCCCTCGGATGCCTTGTTTATCTACGTCACCCCCTGCGGTGGCTCTGTCCATTGGCGCCTCTTCAGTGTGAGCGAAGGTGAGACTTACCGTACCCAACAACACAGCAGCTGCTTTCTTTCGTCACCTGAGCCGCTTATTTTTAGCGGTAGATGATCCAAAATACATCCTGGCGCCGGAGACTCGCAATTTCCGCAGCGCGCTTATCGCCTTTTAACGATCAGGGACATTCCCCGAGGGAGAGGGTAGACATATGGGCTGCGAGAAGAAGAATCGGCTGGAGATGTTCTTCGGCGAGGGGTGAAAATAGAAAAATGGGTTGGCGGTTGGAATCAAACATCTTGCTATTTTGAGCGTTTTATGAAACAAAATGTGTGTAAAAGAATTGATACTAGGCAAAATTTTGATCTACAAAGTAGATCAATCAATGTTGACCTACTAAGAGGGTCCGACAAGTTTGACTTACCACAAACTGACCTTTCTTTCTGAAATGGCGAATTTGACCTATAATATGGGCGTTCAGCGTAGATAAAAATTTGACCTACTTTTTATTTGATTAACAAAATTTGATCTACCCTATAGATATGCTAAATTTTGACCTACCATATTATCCATTTTCGGTCTGATCTCAAATTTTGACCTACACTGGATCAACAATATTTGACCTACTCAATTGAGTCGCAAATCGTTACGTTTTGACCTACCCTGTAGATTAACCTTTTCCGGTTTGACGTGAAATATTGACCTACACTTCAAATTATTCAAATTTGACCCACAGTGGATAAACAAAATTTGACCTACCCTTTGACGGGCCCTTTGATTATCCTTTTCCGGTTTTGTCTGAACTTTTGACCTACCCTTCAGATTATCACAATTTGATCTACAGTAAATCAAAAAGTTTGACCTACCTATAAGATACGCTAATCGTTAAAGTTTCACCTGCCCGTATAGAGTATGCAATTTTGGATTGGCCTGCACTTTTGACCTACAATTCAAATTCTCAAAATTTGACCTACAATTTATTGGAAAAAGGAAACTTTGATTTACCCAAAAGATACGCAAATCGCTAAGTTTTGACCTACCCGAAGATAACCCATTTTTGACTACTTGAATTTTTGACCTACCCTTCAAATTTTAAAATGTTGACCTACAGTGGATAAACAAAATTTGACCTACCAAATATACTAGAAAATCGTTTTTTTTTACCTACCTCGTATAATATCCATTTCCGGTTTAGTCTAAACTTTTGACCTACCCATAAAATTGCCATAATTTGACCTACACTGGATTCACAAAATTTGACCTACCAAATAAAAAAAAGCAAATCACTAAATTTTGATCTATAGCTTTTGACCTATCCTTCAAATGATAAATTTGTTTGACCTACCCAATATAATTTAAACCCTGTTTTCAGATGTCCGAAAACTTCAAAAATGGGAATCCGTTGCTGATCTCCCGAGTGCTATCCTGATCGCTGGGGAAGAAGATGACATCCGAATGAAGTTCTACTCCCATCGGGTTGATGGAGGTAGATAAAACTACATAATTTGATCTACCATCCTTTTCAGATCGCCTGGTTCTTGTCCTAACCGCCTCTTCCCCAGCCGCAGCCAGGGTCTTCTTCTCCAACTCTCAGGAGGCGATGGATGAAATGTACCCTGCCCTTCCGAAAGACACGCGTCTCGCCTACGCCGTGGAAAACAGCGATAGCGATCTCAAGCAAGCCCTGGTGACGTTTAAGGTCGCCGATGCAGTCAGGTAGCCCTAAATATGACAAATCGCAGGAGAATGGGGTGATTTAGGGCGGCTGAAGAGACCAGGTACCGTACTTGCGCCATTTTGTCCAGGAGGCATCCGGACTGGGCGATTTGTGATCTACTCGATGAGGGATTGGAGTCGATTCATTGCACGCCGAGCAGGAACAATTCGGTCATTGTGAAGAATTTGAGGTACGGTAGTTTTTCATGATGAAAATTTTGATCTACAAGGTAGATCAATTAATTCCGATCAACAGGTAGATCAGTCAATTTTGACCTACTAATTTCTGACTTGAAAGGTAGATCAATCAATTTTGACCTACCAAATTCTGGCCTACAAAGTAGATCATTCACTTTTGACCTACCTTCTGATTTTCAAAGTAGATCAATCAACTTTGACCTACCAAATTCTGATCTACAAAGTAGATCAGTCAATTTGACCTACCAAGGGGGTCTGAAAAGTGTGACCTACGACAAAGAGGCCATTCTTTGCCCAAGCAGAAATCTTTGATCTACAATCTGAGGCCTTATAACCATTTGAACTAAAATAAGGCAGGTAAAAATTGACCTACCATGTATTTTTGATCTACCGTTCAAATTTTAAAATTTTAATTGTTTTGACGAAACCGCCAAATCATTTTTGACCTACCCAGAGCATAATTCATTTGACCTACCACGTGTTCAATGAAACCATGTTTGACCTACCTTCAGTAAAATGTGACCTACGATAGTGATACGCAAATAATTAAGTTTTGACCTACTTTGGGAAAATCCAATTTCGGTTTGACCAAAAACTTTTGACCTACACTTCAAATTATCAAACTTTGATCTACAGTGAATCAACAAAATTTGACCTACCATATAAATAAGGAAATCAATAAGATTTGACCTACATAGAGATCATCAAATTTTGCTTGTAACTAAGCTTTTGACCTACACTTTAAGTTATCAAAATTTTGTCTACAGTGGGCTAAAAATTTGACCTGCCGCTGTGTTTTGATCTACTACTATGTTTAGATCAACAATTTTGTTTTGATCTACCAAAACGAATTTATCTTTTCAGATCCGGTCAGAAATACTACATCACTGTCTTTATCCGAGACTCCCTTCGTGGAACCACCTCCTCCTACAGTACCCTAGAAGTAAATCTTCGAAAGAAGGCTATTGAGGACATGAAGATGCCCAGGAAAGAGGATGTAAGTTTTTTTCTCTCCGAAATCTTCTCAAAAAAGCATTTTAGGTCCGCCTTCTGCCAGATTCCAACCTCCGAATTGCTAGTCTTCCCGCGAGAATTGGATCATCTTTGAGCTACTTCTACGCTGTTCCTCACAACAAGAATCGCACTCAGAGGGTAAGTAGCAATTCTTAAGCTTAGATGTCTAAGGGCTTCTTTGGCTCTGAAGAATTACGATAGCGATAAATGCGATTGGGCAAGAGTGTAACAAGGAAGACACGTGTTTTGGTGTAAAACAAGCTACAGTAGGAGAAATAGCAAGCCTAGGGGGGAGAATGTGATACTAATCATCGATTATAATTTGACCTACACTTTAGAGCGAGAAGATCAATATTTGATCTACCAGTCAATTTTGATCTTCCTCTGTAGATTAAAAGTTTTGACCTACAACACAGCAGTTTCCCCAATTTCGATCTACCACTCTTTTGTTTCACCATTTGACCTACCTTTTTTAATTCACAAAAATCGTCTACTTGGTAGATCAAACACTCCTATTTTGTATACAATTGGCTTTCATTCTGTACAGGCGTTTTGATTAACCGTCCCATAGTTCTGCCAATTTTTAACTATCACATTGAATTTCACCCAATTTTGACCTACCATCCTGCATTTTTCCAATTTTTGACCTACCACCCTTGATTTCACCCAATTTTGACCTACCATCCTAGATTTCACTATTTTATGACCTAAAATCATGTTCAAAATTATTTGACCTACCGCCATAATTCGGTCAATTTTGACCTACAATCCAATCTTGACCTGCCGTCCTGATCAATTATTTGGAATTTGTTCATTATAGATGAACAAATTTTAACCTACTCTTTCTTGTGATCTATTTGACCTACCCAAAAAAAGAACAAAATTTCTTGAAGCACCAATTTTGACCTACCCTTTATACATTACAATTTTTCACCTTATTTTCTCAGGCAAACACTGAAAATCAATTTTCAGTGTTTTATATTTAGAAATCAACATAAATAAAGATTTTTTTGGTCCTTGGAATGATACTCAGGCAAGGGACCTATGGATTTCACCAAATTTTGTTCTACCACCCTGGCGTTTGACCAATTTTGACCTACCATCCTGATTTTCATTCAATTTGACCTACCATCCTGTGGTTTCAAATTGTTTGACTTATAACCATTATGCAACAAATTTTGAATCAATTTGACCTATGTTCAAATTCCCGGAAGTACTAGTCGCCGCTTAACTATAGCCTAGGTTGTTTGATCACCAAATCGCTTTAAACTGAAAACTGCTCTCCGGACGTTACCGCAGTTTTATGACGGCATGCCATCGGATAGTCGCGTTCCTCTTCCTGCAGGCTGGAGAACACAGGCGCTATGAATAGCCCCCGTCTACGTCAATGCCCGCATTCCTCAGCTGGCAGCTGACGCGCCGGCGGCGACAGGGGCCAGCCATTTGTCGGGGGCAAAACAGGACTGCCCCCAGGGCTGACAAGGAAATGGGGACATGTGTCTGAGAAAGAAAGAGAGATGGAGGAAGGGGAGGCAATTGGAAGGGTTTCAGGTGCTTCTCATTGCGCATTCTTGTGATGGAACGGTTAGGATGAACATCTACAGGAATGGAAAGCTGTTGAGGACGACGGAGCCTTTCTCTGGATTTAGGAGGTAGGTCAAAGTTGGGAGAGAGAGAGAGAGAGAGAGAGAGAGAAAGAGAAAGAGAAAGAGAAAGAGAAAGAGAGTGAGAGAGAGAAAGAGAAAGAGAGAGAGCGAGAGAGAGCGAGAGAGAGAGAGAGAGAGAGAGAGAGAGAGAGAGAAACAGATAGAGGGAAACAGAGAGATAGAGAGAGAGAGTGCAAGAAAAGAGAAAGGGAGCGAGAGAGACAGCGAGAGAAGTAAAAATAGATGAATAGATAGAAAAACAAATTTTTTGTCATTGGAACGCCTTTACCGACTTAGGCTGATGGAGCAGGTTTACTTTAATTACGGTATCAAAAATATAATTTGAAATAGAGCACGTTAAAGTTGACCTTAAATATAGGCTTTCGCATTAGAGCAAATTTACTTCTTTTTAGTGGATAGCATTAGGGCGCGTGTACGCAAAATCATGCTTAACTTTTCGAATTAGAGCACATTTTACGCTACGATTCAGTTAGTCCTTTAAAACAGGCAATTAGCAATGGGGCAACTTTATTGTTTTGAATTAGAAATAGAGCACGTTTACCTCATTTACAATCAATTTTCTCATTAGACACGTTTACTTTACATAATTATTTTTTTGAATTTAAATGTTTTTTTTTCTAATTTAATTTTTTTTTCAAATAAAATTTAAAGAAAAATTCAAATATATAAAATTTAATTTTCAGATTCCTTGTCGTAAACGTCCGCCGCGGTCAGATGCGCTTCGAGATCATCAACGATGACTCTCAATCCAAATCAGTTCGTCTCTGGGCCAGCACCACCTTCTCCAAGTCTCCTTACGCCATGCTTCCCGAAGACACTAGGTACGCTTGGGCCTTAATGACCTTAATTCTTACCGTTTGACCTACCCAACCCTTCATTTTCAGTGTAAAAGTCGTCAGAAGAACCTGCACCACGGCCACTTTACAATGGCTGAGGGCTTCTGACGCAAAGGCGGAGTACTGTATCTACAAAAGGAAGGAAAGTGCGAACTTCTTGGAGCACATTGTCAGCAAAGTGAGGATTTTGAAGAAAAAAATTTTAAATTTTTCAGGCTGATAATCTTTGTGAGAAGGCATTTTCTTCGGAATTGGTTGGGTGCTATCAGCACAAGGGGATTTCTTCTGGCTCACCTCAGGTTAGTTTTAGCAATGGAGCAGATTTACCTACTTGAAAATGGATTCAAAAAGATATAATTAGCATTAGAGCGCATTTACACATCAATTTTTAGGATTAGCCCTAGAGCATGTTTACGCAATGGAAAAATAGCATTAGAGCGCGGATATTCAAGTAAAATTTGATTTTAGAATTACGCCCGTTTCCTTTCTAAATCAAGGCAAAGAAAAAATTTTATAGTAAGCATTGGAGCACGTTTTTGTCAATTTAGCATCAAAGCACATTTGCCTGCTTGAAAATAGATTTAAAGAGATCTGATTAGCATTAGAGCGCTTTTACGCGATGAAAGACACGGTTTTAGCATTGGAGCATAGTAGGGGTTAAAATTAGCATTAGAGCGCGGTTACTCACGAATGTTGGCTTAGAAATGCGCGTAAACTCGTTTAATTAGCATTGGAACAAGATTTTTGCCAATTTTGCAAAAGAGCACGTTTACCTGCTTGAAAATAGATTTAAAGGGATCTGATTAGCATTAGAGCGATTTTACGCGATGTAAGATACGATTTTAGCATTGTAGGGGTTAAAATTAGCATTAGAGCGCGCATACTTACTAATGTAAAGAAATACACGTTTTTAATTCAACTCGCGTCAGAAAATCGTCTATTTAGCATTAGAGCAAGATTTTTGTCAATTTAGCAACAGAGCGCGTTTACTTTCGCTACACCAAATTCACATTTTTAATCCCAAATTTTCAGGACGTGGTAGGAGTAATCGAAACGACAATCGCCAGCCTTTCTCCCTCCTCCACCTACCGTTTTGACCTTCTGGCGACTCCTCTGAGACGCCGACATGGCCAACCCCTTCCCTATAGGACGGTCTGGGTGCGAACACTCGCCTGCTAATTTCTGAGTGGAGGAGGATTATCCTATTTGTGCTAGTAGCGCCTAGATCTCGTGTCTTTCATTCCTTCTTCTCTGCCAAATCTCGGGTCTTCGATACATGTGAAATGAAATGTAAATATGTGTTAGCAATAAACTGTTTTCTCTACTTATGATAATAGAAGAATAGCCAGAAGGCCTATGTTTTGGAGAGAAAAAGTTGATTTCAAAGGTAAAAAGAGGAAAGTTGATAGGAAATGGTAGAAAACACACACACACACACTCACATACACGTACACACACACACAAACAGACACAGATTGACACACATTCACAGACACAGTCACCCAAATACACACAACCTCACACACGAACACGCACTCACATTCACATTCACATACACACACACACACACAAACACACATACGGGCATTCACATGTAAAAAATCACAGACGCACACACACGCGCACATACACTGACACACTGACACACTCTCCACACGCACGCACTCACATTCACACATGCAACTTCAATATACACATACACAGATGCTGACAGATACACACACTCACACACATTCACATTCACATACACACACGCGCACACTCACTCACTTACTCACACATACACATACTGACACTCATTAACATACATAGTAACAGAGATACACACAGGCTCACATCCACACAATCACACAATCATACTTACACACACTGACACTTATTCACATGCACACACGCGCACACACAACACACACACAATTCACATTCAAAAACATTCACACACTCATACACTCGCATACGCACTCACATTCGCACACGGTTACCCACATTCACATACAGATAAACACACGCACATACACACAGAGTCATCCTCACACACGCACTCACATTCACACACACACACACACACACACACACTCATATTTATTTACATACACGCTCTCTCTCTCTCTCTCTCTCTCTCTCTCTCTTCCATCTCCATCAAACGACGTAAATGTTTCATTCGGTAATAAAGTCTGATTCTGCTCGTAATTGACACTTACCACGTCTCAAGGCACACACACAAATAGGTGACACAACCACCATCAACAAAATAGATAAGTTATTAGATAAAGGACAAGATTGACTAGCTCGGGAAGGAATTGCACTGGGATCAACAAGGGCGAATCACATCCTCCAGGGAATGTGCATCGCAATCGGTGAGGGAAGCGTGGCTCCGAGGGTGGCTCCAGGGATCATGGCGGGAGCGGCTGTGGCCATCTTCATATGTTGTTGGTACTGTTGAATGGCGAACAACTGATGGGCGAAGAAGTTGAAGCCTGGGTGGACTGCCGTTGGGGCGTGGGGGACTGGGGCGGCCACCAGGGGCTCCATCTCACTTCCACGGCGGCGTTTGGCTTCTGGAGGCTCGGAGGCGAATTCGGTGGAGGAGGTGGAGGGAGGAGAGGAAACGGAGGCGGGGGACTTTGAGGGCAGACGAGCCTCCCTCCCCTCCTCACTGTCATCGGTGGATGAGGGGACTGGAGCAGGGCGGGTGACTTCGGGGAGACCTATAAGAAGAGAGGTAAAAATTGAACAGACTTTTGTTTAAAGCCAATATTCGGATTATTATGATTTTTAAGCAACTGTCAGTTAGCAATGGGGCGCATTTACTTTGGGCGACATGTTTGCATAGTTATACCATTGGTGCAACTTTTGTCACTTAGTAATGGGGCACATTTACTTTGCACTTACCATTTTTATAGTTTAAGCTTTGGAACAAGCTTGTTCTCAATTAGCAATGGGGCAGATTTACTTTGGGCTACATTTTTGCATAGTTTTAGAATTTTGGCAACTTTTGCCAATTAGCGATGGGGCGCAATTACCGTTCACTGTATTTTCGGGAAAAAATTATTAACTTTTGTCAATTAACAATAGAGCACATTTACTTTAACTATTTTTTGCATCATTTTAGCTTGGTTTCATTTTTTCATAGTTTTAGCAAATGTTTGTCAATTCGCGATGGGGCACATTTATTTTGGACTATATTTTGGACTTTTTTTAGATGGTTTTGCATTGGAGCAAATTTTTGTAATTAGCGATGGGGTACATTTGCTTTGATCTGTTTTTTGCATGGGTTTAGCATTGGAGCAACATTTGAAATTGGAAATGGGGCACATTTACTTTGGATTATTTTTGTCATTGATACAGACTTGCATACACTTTTGTTAATTATCGGTAGGGTACATTTACTTTCCACTGATTTTTTGGTTTAACATTGGGACAACTTTTGGCAATTGACAATGAGGCATATTTATTTTAGCCTAATTTTTGGATAGTTTAGCATTGGATCAACTTTTGGTAATTGGCGTTGGAGCACATTTACTTCAGACAGAATTTTGTATTGTTTAGCATTAGGGCAACTTCTGTCAAATAGCGCTGGAGCACATTTACTTTAGACAGAATTTTGTATAGTTTAGCATTAGAGCATATTTTGTAAATTAGCAATGGAGCACATTTACCACTCAATGACTAACTGTCCCCTTGCTGCTCTCTATTCCCAACCTTCTTTTTCTCCCGATCTCCGCGCAGTTTTACCCTTCCCCTTAAAAAGCGTGACCTTTGTGTTTTCAGAAAAGAATAAATATTTTCGGTTCAAATCGGCCGTCTGCTGCTGTGCGCGAAATGCGGAGCCTGGCACGCACTGTGTGGCTAAGAGCGCAGTCGCGCCATCTGACATCACTCACTCTGCCAACATTCGAAAGGGAGAAACGGACTTGGAGCGAAAAAAAGGAACAATTGCTTAAAGACGTTGTTCAGTTCCGTCCAAGCGACCGATGGTTGCCAGAAAGCTGTCCAAGGTGCCTTTGGTTGCCAAAAAGCGGCCTATAATTGCCAAAACGCAGTCCAAACAGCCTTTGGTTGTCAGAAAGCGATCAATGCGGCCTTTGGTTGCCAGAAAGCGGCCAAAGCGGCATTTGGTTGACAGAAATCGACCCGATCGGCCTTTGATCGCGAAAAGTCGGGGATATAAGCGGCCTGCGGTTGCCATATAGCGGTCGAAGCGGACTTTGGTTACCAGAAAGTGTTCGAAGCGGCCTTTGATTGCCATAAAGCGATCAAATCGGCCTTTGGTCGCCAGAAAGCGGTCAAAGCGGCCTTTTGTTGCTAGAACGCGGTCCAAGCGGCCTATGGATGCCAGCACCCGTTCTAAGCGGCCTTTTGAGGCTACAAAGCGGTCAAAGCGGCCTTTGGTGAAAAAGCGCTTCAAGCGGCCTTTGGTTATCAAAAATCGGTCGAAGCGGCCTTTGGTAGCCAGAAAGCGGTCAACGCGGCCTTTGGTTGCCAGAAAGCGGCCCAAGCGGCCTTTGGTTGCCAGAAAGCGGCCATGATAATTTCGTTCCATTTGTTAGAGATAAAGTGTCTACCTTTGTGTTCCCTTAGCTTCTTCACATAATCCACGGTCATCTCCAGAATATCAGCCTTTTCCCACTTGGCATGGCCGGCTGAGGCGTGGTTGTCCCGAATCAAAATGTCTTTCAGTTCGGAGAGGCAGCGGTTTATCCTCGCCCGCCGTTTTTTCTCCATCAGGGGTTTGTTTGTCTGAAAATTGGCATTTAAATTTATAAAAAAAACGTTTTAAGGGAGATTTTAACTTTTTAGAGCCTTAAATTTTAATCACTTTCATACACTCTTACTTGTGTATGTGATATAATCAATTAATCGATCGATTAGCTTACGGTAGCTAGGATTTCTGTAGAAAGAGATGTTCAAAGTATGAAAAAATCTATATTGAAAAACTTTATCGATTTGGTTACGGTAGCGAAGCTTTATCGTTTTGGTTTCGGTTGCTCGGCGTACTGTAGGGTTATTTAAAATTTTCACTTTGAATAATAAATCAATAGATAATTTCCCGAGGATAAATATTTTAACGTCACGAATCATAAAATTCAAAAATCAATACTGGAAGAAATATCAATTTTCCCTTGGTTTTATGCTGTTTGGCACTTTTGAGCAGGGTTTGAAGCAAAAATTCGTACACGATAATCACGGGGTTAAAAAATTTGGTATTTTCATTATTGATTATTCAAAAGAAAAACTAAATGCTCCGGGAGGGATCGAACCAGAGATTACCCGGGTGGGAGACAGCCGTGCTATCCACTACACCACACTAGCACTCGGCTAAGCGGCGCTCAGCGCTCTAATGAGGTCAGCAATGCAGATTTCCGCTTTTTCGTTGCGGAACCTTTCGTAATTATGTATTTTGTTACTTTGAATAATTAGTTTGATCTACAAATACCTTCTTCCCCGAAATCGATCCCTCTGCATAGCTCTCAACATCAGAATACATTATCTGAAAATTGAAAATCAATAACCAACCACAGAATATTCAAAAAAAAGAAATAGAAAAAGAAGGAGTTCGCTAAGATCAAGTAGATTCCACTAAATGACTGCGCAATATTTACAGGTCTTGCGGAATTGAAAACAGTTCGCGGGGGGGCACATGTGGACACGGTCCACCTACTCGGTCAACTCAGCTATTTTCGGACGCCTTACTCAAAACAGTTGACGCGAGGTGAGAAGGGGGTTCTTTGAACTGAGCATCATCTAAGCGTAAATTGGAGTGCCGTTTGAAAGAATTCGCGTTTTTTTTTTAAGTTTGCAAACTAGAAACGTAGAAAAGACGTTTTAAAAGTACAAAAAATTGTAATCAAAAAGATTAAATTATATTAATTTCAGTCACTTTGATTAGAAATGAGACTCTGCCTATTTGATCCATCGGATACCCCTTCTTGGCAACCGAAGGCCGCTTTGACCGCTTTGAGTCTTCCGTAGGCTGCTTTTTTAGCCACTAAAAGCCGCTTGGACCGCTTTATGTCGTCGATAGGCCTTCTAAACCGCATATGGCAATCAAAGGCCTCTTGAGCCAATTTTTCGCAACCAAAGGCCGCTTGAACCGCATTTTGGCAACCAAAGGATGCTTAGGCTGTTTTATGTCGTCCGTAGGCCTCCTATACCGCATGTGGCAATCAAAGGCCGCTCGAGCCGCTTCTTCGCAGCCAACGACCGCTTGAACCGCTTTTTAGCAACCAAAAGCCACTTGAACATGTTTTGGCTCTAAAAGGCCGCTTGAGCCGCTTTTTGGCAATCTAAGGCCGCTTGTACCGCTTTCTTTCAACCGAAAGGCAGCTTATGCCGCTTTCTATTTTTGTTTTTACCTAATCTAGAACTTCAATTTTCCAAAGTGAGGGGGATCCCTCCGCTGTTTTATGCAAATAACCTTACAACAGCGAAATAATGGCACGAAATAAGATAAAACCCCCTTTTTAGGATACTTTAGATAACCAAAGTCTATAAATCAAATGTTTTCAAATTTTAAATCCCAATTTGGCGCCAATTCTTTCGTCACCTCCTTATGACAGCGAAATAATGGCACAAAATAACGAAAAACGCCTCTTTTGAGATGTTCTGGATAAGGTAAGGCCTTAATTTAAGGCAATAAGCCACTTGTTTCCCGAAAAGTATGCTAACTGACTTTTTGAAACCCAATTTCGCGCCATTCCTCGCCCCCCCCCCTTCCCACCGTATGCCCGGGTTCGAGGCGGAAAAGTTCGCGTGGCGGCCGGTTCTCGTTCCTAGCCTTATCGAAGAGACACGCGCATCTGTCATTCTTCTTTTGTGTTCGCGCTCCTTTCCATAACAGTTACCGTAACCCCGGCGCGTGTGACGTCGGGTCGCATTCCGTTATCAAAATCTTGCGCCTTCTGTTTATTCGAGAGAATCGATCCTGACCCTAATTTGGCCCATGGAAAGGCTTAAACAATCTGCAAAACCTATAAAATGTACATTTTTGATTTGAATGCGCTTGGTTGAGTATAATTTCTAAAATCAGCAAAACATTGGAGTAATTTGGCTAAAAACGTGAATTGAGAAATTTGAACTAAGCACAGTTTAATTCTTAAGCAGTCTACATTATGTGCATTTTCTACCTTTTCATTTGACTTCCAGTCAATGAAACATTGGAGTGATGTGGCTTGAAATTGAGAATTTTTAATTGGGAAAGTTGAATCATGCACTATTTTATTTTATTGCAATCTACAGTATTTGCAGATGCTACCTTTTTATTTTGCTTCCAGTCAACAAAACATTGGAGTGATGTGCCTAAAAAGGGAAAATGAAGACGAATACATAATCTGGCCAAACCTATAACTTAAAGAGTGGCGTAGCCTTATTTTAAAAATAGAATAATTTGAATAATGACAGCGTAGTAATGTTACCGTAACCCCTTAACCTCGCGTGTCCTGGGTATCGTTCTTCGGATCGTTAGAAAATACCTCAGGCCGCTTTGAAGGACCGTAAAGCGGCTGAACGCTTAAAATGGTCAGGCCGCCTGGAAGAGACCGCATAGCGGTCTTTTGTAATTTGAAAAATAGGGTCTTGAAAAGAGAAAACGAGTTTATTGATCGATAACCAATTTTATATATGAAATTTTGAAATCTTTAAATTATGGGTTTGGTTTTTTTTCAAGAAATAAACAAGGATGCTATTTTGTCACTTAAAACTCCCCACTAAAATTGTAAGTTTTTAAAACTTTAACGTTAAAGAGAAAAACATAAAACCAACTAATACAAAAATTGAAAAAAAAATGAAAGGAAAAATCATTAAAAAAATTTTTACAACTTTTTGATTGGAATTTAAAATTCTAATTTTAAAATTTAAAAATCTGATTTAAAAAATCTAACTTCTTTTGCGAAACAACGATCTCCAAGTTTGTCTTCAAGAACTTGATAAAGTAGTTTTTTTAAAGTTTTTTTTTATTTGGAAATAGAGGAGGTGATCAAAAATTGCACTTAAAAACGATTATGTGGTTTGGCAGCTAAAGAAATCGCCGAAAAATCAATAATTAATAAATAAATCGCCGAAAAATTAGTTTTCTAGATCCTGAAGAAAAAATAAAGGCCACCTTGAGCTCCGTCGGACAGTAGCAACTGTCTCCGGCGCGGGGCACCGGCACAAAAAAGGTCTGCCGGCGCGCGGGCGGCGCGCGGCCGTCGCCGATCCTTCCGGCGGCAGGCTACTCTATAAATATTGGCTCGCGCGGGGTCACACGCCACGGGAAACGCAAAAGCCTTTGTCAACAGAAAAAGACTTGAACCGACTGCCGACGCAACCTGCCAAGGAATGCTCGACTGTGCTCACACAAGGGGCGGGGAGGAGGGGGCATTTGAGAGGGCTAACCGAGGGGCTTGGTAACTATATGTTACACTCGGTCAACTAACCGAAGGGATTGTCTTTGCAGCAAAAAAAACTATTTGTTTCAAAAAGGGGGCCTGGTTTAAATAAGTAATGCCTGTTTGATCGATTTATCGAATGGGATCATACAAAAATCACACTATATTCCAAAATCGATGGAAATTGGTCCTGATGTTCGATTTGGCCGAAAAGTTGTCAGAAGTTTTTGCCCAAAAGCTGTAAAAATCCTTTAATTGAATTAAACATGTAATTTTGAAACTTTCGGTTTAATATCGAATTTTCGCATAGGGTTACTGTACGTGACTCTAGGTTAATGAAACTTTTTAACCTCAAACCCCACCAAATTTATAAATAGAATATGGGTTCGAGAGCTCTTTCAATCACCATATAATTTTAAAAAACTGAGTTTTTAACTAATTTAAAAAACTGAGTTTTTATTGAAAAAATTTCAGTTAAACAAAAAAATGCCAAATTTGGATATTTTTTTTGTAATTTTCGATCCCAGGACCCAGGTTTTTGAAAACTTTACAAAAATTGGTAACTTTTCGGTATGTATTGGTAAAATCGGAATTTAGAATCTCTCCCAAAATTCTGATTGAAAATTGCAAAAACTATTTTTTTTAAGAACAATTTTTTCAGAATTTCAGCTTTAAAATTATGATTATATGATCTTTTCATGCCCAAAACGTCGACAAAAAATTTACCTGACGCACAAAATAAATAAAAAACTGATTTTTAATTCTAAAACCAAAAAAGACACATCTAATAATTTTGAAGTATATATCTTTATAAAAAGTTTAAATTGTTATTTTGCAATTTTTAAGAGGAATTTTAGGCACGATAGAAAATTCCGATTTTACAAGACAATACCCTTAAAATGGGAATTTGTTTTTAGTGTTGAAAAATTGTTGCGAGGTCTGATTTTACACATTAAGTGCACTAAGTTTACGCGTCCGCCGCTTAGCGTTACATCTCTCATTGGAAGCAAAGAAAATTCTCTGACAGTTCTCTTTTTCAAGAA
>JAJQXH010000013.1:1207500-1212500 GCA_022343465.1 Oscheius sp. G VE-2021
ACGAAGTCTGTTACGAAAAACCGAAAATGAACTTTTCCCAAAGAATGTTGCACTTCGCAACCAACAAAACCAGAAAAAAGACAACCTTCCTTTCGAGAATACGGTAGATACTCGATTCTTTGCACGCAACATCGAGTCGGACATAAATCTTCACACGTCGCGGAGAAGACCTTTGTGGCGCTTTTTAACAGTCGACTGGAAAACACTTTCGTGATGTGAGAGGGGAAGTCACACAGCACAGGGAAAGGAATTTTTAAGCGAATTTTCGCCGATTTGGTCTCTGCGTAAACGGAATACACACAAGTCGTAAAACCGATAGCCGCGGATTTCATTAAAAATTTCTGGTTTGATGGAATGGATGAAAATCAAATAATCTGTTTTTTAAGGATATCTGTGTTTTATCACAGTTAATCTAACGTAAGTTTCAGTTTTCTGAAATTTCCTTTTTTTCCAATTGGTAGTCTAGGTTTCACCGTTTCATCGACAATGAGGCAGTGAGCAATGAAACGATAAAAGAGAGCGAGATAGTGAGGCAGTGAGACGGAAAGTACGTGAGACAGTGAGGCATTGGCATAATCAAACAGGGAGATAGTGAGACAGTGAGTGAATGAAACCCAAACCCGTGAGGCAGTGAGGCTACCAGACAGAGTGACAGGATGACAGTGTTACAGTGTGATATCGTGAGGCAATGGGTAGGAAACGCCAATAAAACGTGAGACAGTGAGAAAATCAGGGAGAGAGAGAGAAAACAAGAAAGAGATAGTGTAACAGTGACATCGTGAGGTAGTGATACCGAAGGACCGTGAGGCAGTGAGGCCATGAGACAAAGTGACAGTATTGCAGTTGTATAGTGAGCCAGTGAAGTCGAATGAGCATGAGACAGTGAGGTTATCAGGCAGAGTGACCGTGTGACAGTGATATCGTGAGACAATGGGGCACGAAACGTCAATAAATCTGAAAGCACGTGAAACAGTGAGACAATCAGGAAGAGAGAGAAAGGGAGGGTGAGTCAGTGATACCGAAGGACTTTGAGGCTGTAAGGCCAGAAGACATAATTAAAGTTTGGCAGTGATATCGTGAGGATGTGGGGAAGAAAGACAAGATAGAGTGAGACAGTGTGTCAGTGAAATTGAAACCACGTGAGACAGTGAGGCAATGAGAGAGAGAGAGAGAGATAGTGTAACAGTGATATCGTGTGGGAGTGAGCAGTGAGACCAAAATAATGTGAGACAGTGAGTCAGTGAGGCAATCAGGCGGTGAAACAATGATATCGAAAGACCGTGAGGTCAGACATGCGTGACAGTGAGGCAGTGACGCTGTGATACAGTGAAACAATAATGTGATTTTACACTGCAAGAAAGATTATCTTTATCAATAACTATGTAATAAGTGTTTTATCGATGTCCTTTTTCGATTTCCACCTTTTCCCGCTCTCATACTCCACTTTGCGCGAATTTCCCGTCTTCCGGGAAACGCAACGCTAATGTTGCGTTCTGCCCCTTTAACGACCGCATAAATCCCGTGCAAACGAGCGTCTTCGCCGGTCGTAAAACAAACACGGCGCACGTATCTCCGCGCGCGTCGCGCTGTCTCGTCGTGCGCCTCTCGCAATTTGTCGCCGGCCGCGATTGATAGCCGAGATAGCGATCGTCCTTCCTGTACGCCGTCGAAAAACCACCTGCAACGCTGAAAACGAACGCCTGTCTGTTAGGACAACAGGGGGACCGATGGTATCTCGCGTGACGTTCTCAAGGGAACTTGGAAATGGGTTGAACTGGGGGGGGGGGGGGTTTGTGGAAACATTTTATTTGACAGTCAAATAAGAAGGGGAAGGACCTCGTAAAAATGATTTTTCAAAGTCTCTTTACAAATATTTCATCGAATAGACATCGTTTCCACGATTCTGAAACATACCCCTTTTATATGATTTGGACTGCAAAAGGGGCGCGTTTACACGGCCGTTTTACGCGTTTGCCGCACGTGAACACGGCTAGAGTGGGCGAGAAAGTGTGGGAAATGGAGAGACGCAGAGTTGGCGGCAATTCAAATTGTAATTTCCCCAAATTTCAAGCGCTCCTAAATCGATTCATTTTGATCCAAAATGGGCAAAAGAGGTATTTTTCGAAATTCTGAGAATGAGATCTAGGCTTTTATCACAAAATCTGAAAAAAAATTATTTTTACGCGGTCTTTCCCCTTTAAAAGAGAGAGAAACCGAGACAGAGACAAAGAGAGAGAGAGAGAGAGAGAGAGAGAGAGTCACTTTGTTTCATTGTTCAGTTCACAAGCTGTTAACCCATCCATCAATCCTCTTTTCTTAGAATCACTAAAAAGGGCACACAGGTCTTTCGACAAAAAAGTTATCGCCGCCGGCGAATCGAAGGCTTCAAACGATCAGAAATCACGTTTGTTCTTACTTTTGAAAACGGGAATTTTTTGAAACATTCATTATTCAAATTCATTTTAAGAAAAGTTGGCTTGGACAGGGTATACGTAGATATCCAGGTTTGATTGACCGGACCTCACCCTCCCCCCCCCCCCAGATGTCCAAGTTTTCAGGCCAGAAGTGATTACAGTAAGGAATGCTCGCCTTCTGTCTTGTAACTGATGCTACCGCCGATGAATTAATCGATCCGGTTCCAGACCACCGTGAAGAAAACCCGGCGTTCGTAGGTAGCAGTCACTCAGTGACTGCGCCATCGGTTAGCGTTTGGCGGCAGTGCTGGAGACGGATTACCCCATCCATCCAGATCTGTTCTCGCCGAGTGGCGGCGCAGGAGGAACGGAATGGCGAAAGGGGGACAAGGTGGTGAAAGAGGGGAAAAGCTACTCAACCAAAACATGAAAAACCATGTCATCCTAAATATCGAGCCATTTTTAGTGACTGCCACTTGCACGGTAGCCCTTCCATCTAAAACTACATATAGATTGCTCGAAACTACTGAAACATCTTGAGGGCTTCTTGGATATTTAATTGGTTCTTCATTTTTACGATGGACGTGCAGAGTTCCGCTAAGATCCGAACCATTTCCCATCCAGTGAAAAGTAAAACTCAACGGATCTCCTGAACCATACCAGCTATCGAAGGCAGAATTCAGAAAGTGCACGTAAGAGTAGGTGTAATGATCTTGGTAGGTTTGTTCAGTGCGGATGAAACCAATCCAATTTTCATAGATTTTTAAAGAAGTATAGGCTGAAATCTTTCTTTTCTCTCGCTTTATCCTTTCTTCTTCTTCTCTTTCTCTCTCTCTCTATTTTTTTCTCTCTCTCTCTCTGTCTCTCTCTGTCTCTCTCTATGTTTCTCTCTCTGTCCCTCTCTCTCTTTTCGTCTCTCTCTCTCTCTCTCACTTTCTCTCACCTCTATGTTTCTCTCACTTTCTCTCTTTCTCTCGCTCTTTCTTTCTTTCTTTCTTTCTTTCTCTCTCTCTCTCTCTCTCTCTCTCTCTCTCTCTCTCTCTTTCTCTTCCCCCTCTCTCTCTCTCACTTTCTCTCTTTCTCTCGCTCTTTCTTTCTCTCTCTCTTTCTCTTCCCCCCCTCTCTCTCTCACTTTCTCTCTTTCTCTCGCTCTTTCTCTCTCTCTCTCTCTCTCTCTCTCTCTCTCTCTCTCTTTCTCTTCCCCCCTCTCTCTCTCACTTTCTCTCTTTCTCTCGCTCTTTCTTTCTCTCTCTCTCTCTCTCTCTCTCTCTCTCTCTCTCTCTTTCTCTTCCCCCCTCTCTCTCTTACCGTTCTGGTCAGTCTGCACAGAAATCTTAGCTTTCCCCTTCCTCAATACAAAAGTCTTACAAAGTCCATCAAAATACTGAGGAAAGGTTGTATTCTTCGCCAAACTTCCCAAATAAGGTCCAACAGATGGGATACTTTCATTAACCTCCACCATTTCAGCATCTTCCTAAAGAGTGTTTCGTAATAGAACTAAGATAGGACTAAGCTAATAAAGTAATAGGGGATAAGAAAAACTTACGAAGAACTCGATTTCCATTATAACAATCGGAACAAATTGCATCTTTGTGGTAGCTGTTTTATGCGGATTTGGACTAAAGAGAGTATGAGCCACAGGGCCATTTGTAGCATCAAGGGTGATATTATAAGGAAGAAGAGTCCGAAAACCGTTGTCCACAAGAGCTGACATAGTATTTAAGGGGGCAACCGACATTTCAATCGAGAAGAGGGTTTGGAGAGCTGAAGTGAGGAAGTATTTATATGTGAATGTCAAAAAAAGGTTGTGTTTTCAATTTTTCTTTGAGACTTTGGCTAAAATTAAGTAACCTTTTAAAAACGGGGTCCGTTGGTGGCATTGTCTGCTTTTTACCGCAGATGGCACCTTCAGGCCGCTTTCTTATTGCAGATGAAATCCTCATGCCGCTTTTTACCGTATATGACATCCTCAGGCCGCTTTTTTCCGCTAATGACATCCTCAGACCACTTTCTTACCGCACATGGCATCCTCAGGCCGCTTTGTTTACCATATATGACATCCTCAGGCCGCTTTTTCCCCCTGATGACATCCTCAGGCCGCCTCCTTACGGCAGATGGCATCCGCAGGCCGCTTTTTTAACCATATATGACATCCTCAGGCCGCTTTTCCCCTTGATGACATCCTCAGGCCGCTTTCTTACCGCAGATGGCATCCGCAGGACGCTTTTTTACCGTATATGACATCCTCAGGCCGCTTTTCCCCCTGATGACATCCTCAGGCCGCCTTTTACAGCAGAAGGCTTCCTGACCTCGCTTTTTTCAATGGATGACCGCAAATACCACCTGCTTTTTACCACAAATTTTTACATTCTGATTCAATTGACATATGCTTAAATTACCTGAATTGGAACTATCGAAAACGACGATAGTACCACAGTATTCAGGATCACAAATTACTGGTCGAGGGGTGTGAAATGAAACTCCTTCGCATTCAATTCCATCGGGGGTAGTTATGTCAAACAAGCTGAAATGCTTTGTTAGAAAGAGAGAGAGAGAGAGAGAGAGAGAGAGAGAGAGAGAAGTGAG